>JAVGWX010000018.1:7785167-8090167 GCA_036924085.1 Ariolimax columbianus | reverse complement strand
AACCATCGTCTCTGATCAGTACTGGCCCTCTGATCAGGAAAGAGCTGGCCATTGACAAGCCCAGATCCATCAGCCAGATCCCTTCAGTGCTAGTGTGACTGCGCAGTGGGGACTTCGGAGGACATGATCATCCCAATCGTCTGCTGGTAACTTTGTGACGAAACTACACGACTGGAATGGACTGGTTGGCTAAAGACTCTGCAGAGTCTTCTGTTGGTCGCTGTAGTCGAGAGGTCATGCACTCGCCTCACAAAGCGATGAACAGAAACAGTGGACTTTCAAATCCCACAAGTTGTAAAGTGACCCCTGGTCTCACGGGAGGTGGAACCAGAGTACCTATTTCCTGAGTTGTCTCCAGTCGTCTTTACTAATGTCTTGCCACTGATCAAAGGTAGCTCGGGACCAGAGAGTGAGGTAAATGACAAGCGCAGTGTCCCTCTCACTATAATCTAAATGCATCGTAAGGTACATCATCAAGACGAACCTGTTGATGTGACCATTATCGCTTGCGGTGGGCAACTAATAATAATCTTTTTTTAAAGCTGCTGCGTAACATAACGCCGGTAGCCTACCTGTGAGTGTCGGCGGCAAAACCATACACTGTGCTAGAAAATATTCAATTGTGTGTCCTTTAAACTGAGGGGTGGGGGGGGGGAAGAATGCTTGACGGGGGCAATTGTACTAGTAAATACGACCTCATTTCTACATTTATATGCATCATATCGGTCTGGCCCACAACATGTTTCGTGTCTTGCTCTAGCAGTTCTACAAGTGGTCGCACGTGGTTCCACAAGAGTTTTGATGTCAACAAAACTAAACATCGTTTTTGAAATGTTCACGCGCCTGGTAATGATATAAATGGTTTTGCTGGTCAGTGACCGGGTTCTGAATGTCAGTGTGCGCTAGACGGTTTTTTACATAATTGTTTGGTCTTTGCCCTTTGTAGCTTACAATTCAGCATTTTTTGATAAATATTCGGTGTGTATGTTGTATTAGTTATAATACGTTAAAAGCGCATATATTGATTATTGGGATGTTATATAGTGAAATTACACAAAAAACGATGCCTATTACCAGTTGAACAGAAGAGAGCAGGTTGTGGTCTTCAGACTCCGCACTGGCCGCAATAGACTCAGGTACCACCTATTCAACAAATTGAAGATAGGTGGCACTGACGAATGCCCGTGTGGTACCGGTAAAATGACCGCTGAGCATTTGCTGCAAAACTGCCCGACATACGAGGATCAGAGAGAGCAGATGTGGCTATCACCAGTGGCAACACTAGACAAGCTCTATGGCAGTGTCGACAGCCTCAGGATGACCGCTGATTTTTTCGAAAAAATTAAGGTTGATGTCTGACTGCGTACGATGAAGATATAGAGAAATGACAACTGTGTTAGTGTTCTGCGGGCTGTAAATATAATGTGTGTATTTAGGGATTCTCTAAAACGTGCAAAATATTAGAAAAGTTCGCTGAAACATGAAAAATATTTAAAGTGTTTCCTAAGACTTGAACATTATGTGAAGTGTTTCCTGAGACGTAATAAATATGTCAAGGGCTCCCTCAGACGTTAAAGGTCATTCAAGAATTCCCCGAGACGAGAAAATTAATTCAGGTAAACCCTCAGACGTAAAAGTTATTCCAAGGATTCCAGGAAATTTGAAAATTAATTTTAAAATTCGCTGAGACGTGAAAATTAATTCAAAAATTCCTTGAGACGTGAGAACTAATTAAAGAATCCTCAGATTCACGATGATTCATTCAAGGGTTCCTTAAGTCTGAAAAATTAATGTAGGAATTCCGTGGAACGTGAAAATTAATTCAAGGGTTCCATGAGACGTGAACAATAATTTAGAAATTCCCTGAAACGTGAACATTAATTCTATGGTTCCTCAATTCTTAAGATGTTTAAAAAGTATGTTTTAGAGTGAAACGTAGGTTTATTTTAGTACGGTGCGTAGCATACATAACAGTAACTATCAGTATCAGAATAAACATGTAGACAGTGACTCCACCTGGCAGGTGAATATCTGAGACTTCACGAATAATCATGCCTTATCAGCAATCCTAGTTTTGGATGGTGTGGTAAGAATAGCTGCAGCGTGATTAATTAGTGGGCATAGCTGTTTTACATTTTTATGGTTTTTGTGTATTGCTGATCTGTCCAGGCTTGGTTTCATGACAAAGAAATATCAAATATCCCGTTTTTGTGTATTGCTGATCTGTCCGGGCTTGGTTTCATGACAAAGAAATATCAAATATCCCGTTTTTGTGTATTGCTGATCTGTCCAGGCTTGGTTTCATGACAAAGAAATATCAAATATCCCGTTTTTGTGTATTGCTGATCTGTCCAGGCTTGGTTTCATGACAAAGAAATATCAAATATCCCGTTTTTGTGTATTGCTGATCTGTCCAGGCTTGGTTTCATGACAAAGAAATATCAAATATCCCGTTTTTGTGTATTGCTGATCTGTCCGGGCTTGGTTTCATGACAAAGAAATATCAAATATCCCGTTTTTGTGTATTGCTGATCTGTCCAGGCTTGGTTTCATGACAAAGAAATATCAAATATCCCGTTTTTGTGTATTGCTGATCTGTCCAGGCTTGGTTTCATGACAAAGAAATATCAAATATCCCGTTTTTGTGTATTGCTGATCTGTCCAGGCTTGGTTTCATGACAAAGAAATATCAAATATCCCGTTTTTGTGTATTGCTGATCTGTCCAGGCTTGGTTTCATGACAAAGAAATATCAAATATCCCGTTTTTGTGTATTGCTGATCTGTCCAGGCTTGGTTTCATGACAAAGAAATATCAAATATCCCGTTTTTGTGTATTGCTGATCTGTCCAGGCTTGGTTTCATGACAAAGAAATATCAAATATCCCGTTTTTGTGCCTTGCTGATCTGTCCGTCCAGGCTTGGTTTCATGACAAAGAAATATCAAATATCCCGTTTTTGTGTATTGCTGATCTGTCCAGGCTTGGTTTCATGACAAAGAAATATCAAATATCCCGTTTTTGTGTATTGCTGATCTGTCCAGGCTTGGTTTCATGACAAAGAAATATCAAATATCCCGTTTTTGTGTATTGCTGATCTGTCCAGGCTTGGTTTCATGACAAAGAAATATCAAATATCCCGTTTTTGTGTATTGCTGATCTGTCCGTCCAGGCTTGGTTTCATGACAAAGAAATATCAAATATCCCGTTTTTGTGTATTGCTGATCTGTCCAGGCTTGGTTTCATGACAAAGAAATATCAAATATCCCGTTTTTGTGTATTGCTGATCTGTCCAGGCTTGGTTTCATGACAAAGAAATATCAAATATCCCGTTTTTGTGTATTGCTGATCTGTCCAGGCTTGTTTCATGACAAAGAAATATCAAATATCCCGTTTTTGTGTATTGCTGATCTGTCCAGGCTTGGTTTCATGACAAAGAAATATCAAATATCCCGTTTTTGTGTATTGCTGATCTGTCCAGGCTTGGTTTCATGACAAAGAAATATCAAATATCCCGTTCTTGTAAAGAAGCTGCAGCTGCAATACTTGATATGAATAGAGAAGGACAAAATGAACTTAATCAATCATGCTGTTAAGAATGATAGCATACAGATTGTTTAAGATTAAAAGCTATTTGAGAAACCTAAACTAACATCGACCAATTAAAAAATAAATTATAAAACGGAATGGTGTAGACAACCAAAGCTCTTTAGAGACACCTTCACAAAAGAACAGCGGAGACAAAAGATTATTTTCAGATAAATTGTTTCTAGAAAAATAATTATAGAGTATATATGTATCTCATTATCATCAGGTGCCATGCCGGTTTACGTTGGCGATCATGGAGCTCGATCCATTTATATCACGTGTGTTGTTTACCAACTCTGTTGTTGATGGTCGACTATGCCATTCTCTCAGGCTGTTCAACATCTTTTCTCTTGGCCTATCTCTGTCTCTCTTTCCCGTTGTTACGACGTCCTCTAAGCCACCTCTTCTCATAACATGCCTAAAAAGGATGTCGTGATATATATAAACATAAATAGCGAAAAGGAAAAAATGCAGATGTCGTAAAAGAACTGGATATATAGAAACATTATTTAGTAAACAATAGCCATATCAAACGCAATAAAGATCTGGATAGAGGCGAGAGTTCTGGTCAGAGATCGAGTCTTACAGATCGGCTGTTGTGAGAGCGACGTTCTGGCTAGAGATCTAGTCTTACAGATCGGCTGTTGTGAGAGCGACGTTCTGGTCAGAGATCTAGTCTTACAGATCGGCTGTTGTGAGAGCGACGTTCTGGCCAGAGATCGAGCATTACAGATCGCCTACTGTAAGAGTGGCGTTCTGCAAAGGACATGCTACATTATAATGATGATATGATATGGTATAAATATATACACACACACACACTATGAAACCAAGAATCGAGCATTACTTGTGAAGAAAGAATATACCCGGTATACTATACTCTGATATTGTATCATAATAAGGTGGAAAACATTCAATAATAGACTCTGACTGGTGATACCTGAGAGGTTTGGGGGTGGGGTGGGGGTGTAGAAGGAATTGATAGCAAATGACGTGAAGACAAAATACTCATATGGAAGTATATAGAAAATGAATCTCCGTAAAGATGCTTGCATGACAGTATATAGAAAGTTAGTCCATGGATAAACACTTACAGGATGTAAATAACTAAACCATGGAACACATGAAAGCATTTAGACAATTAATTCACGATTAAACACTCGTACAGAGCTTCATCGAAAATTAATCAGGGCTCTCACATACACAGAAAAACCTTATCAATTGCTCAAATGCACACTGAATAACAAATTTCAACATGAGTCGAGTCGAAGAGATTAAATGATTAAAAAGAAATTCAGAATTTATCGCTCAAATTTTTCTAGGTTAATGGGATGAGAAGTGTCGTAGTTTATCTGAGTCCTCCCCCACCATCCATCCTGCTTGGCTAGTATGATACGGAAAGCCTATAAATATATATATATATATAATAAGTCACTGTTTTGGGTGAAGTATTCCCTAGCGTGAGCAATCGCCGTTCTTGTCCTCGTTTGGAGATATAAAACAATTTACGACATGCCTGTTTCCTCGACTTGATGCTTTGATACCTGCTTCTGAAATGGAACCTTCTGTCTGTACAGCTATTTAATATGTACAGTACACATTTTACACATTCGGTCCATTTTGTTTTAGGGGGTGTCCTAAAATGTCCACCTGTTTTGAGCGACTAAGCAGACCTGTGGTTAAGAGACCGGTGGTTAGAGCGCTTAGAAGGCATAGACGGTTCAGTCCTCGATTTTCGTAGAGATCATAATTTATATCACTGGATCCCAGGTATCTTCTTCTTCTTCTGCGTACACAGTCAGACAGTAACCATTATTTTCTCGAAAAAAGCGGCGGTCATCCTGAGACTCTCGCCACTACCATAGAGCTTGTCTTGCAGTTCCACTGGCAATGGCCACATCTGCTCTCTCTGATCCTCGTATGTCGGGCAGTTCTGCAGCAGATGTTCAGTGGTCATTTTACCAGTACCGCACGGGCATTCGTCGGTACACCCTATCTTCAATTTGTTGAAGAGGTGGTACCTCAGTCTGTTGTGGCCAGTGCGAAGTCTGAAGACAACGACCTGCTCTCTTCGGTTCAACTGGTAATAGGCATCGTTTTTGGTGTAACCAGTATGTTCGGTTTCCCATTTGGACATGTACCTGGCTTTGATAAGCCGTTTTGACTCTTCGTACGTCATACTGGTATCTATTTGTGGTAGCCTTGCACCTTCTTTTGCCAGTCTGTCTGCCTCCTCGTTGCCTTGGATGTTGCAGTGTGACGGAACCCACTGTACCACTACCCTTTTTGGTGCGGACTGTTGGCACAGTTTGCAGAGTGCTGCTCTTAAGTCATTAAGCTCAGTGTTTTTCTGGCTTTTTAGCGCTGTGACTACTTCGAGAGCATCTGTCAGCAGGACTATATGGCTCTCATTTTCACTGTGTGTTACCATTTCTTCCACTGCCGCCCTCAGTGCCTCTGCCTCTGCTCTGAAATTGCTCGTGTACTTACCAGTAGCGAATGACAGTGTTATTTTTCTGCCATTTGGTAGGTTCAGGAATGCTCCTGCCCCTCCGTTCTGTGTAGTGTTTGTTACAGAACCGTCGGTGTATGCATGGGTCCAGTCCATGCTTGGGTAGCTTTTCGTTATGAAGCTTAAGGTAGTGTCTCTCCTTTCTTTTTCGGTCTGGCAGTTTTTGTTTGCAATACCTGGTATATTTTCTACCACCTCTGGAAATATATCCTGCCTCCAAGTAGGTTTTCGTACAGTAGTGATGGGTTTTGGTGTTGTTAGTGCGTTTATGGGATCTTCGTGCATCTTTGCTTTGGCTATTTCTGCAAAGTTTCTCCGCTTTAGTTTCCCAGTTCCCAAATTGTTTAGCCTCTGGTACATTGGATGGTCCGTCAGTCTTCGGAGTTTCTCTGACTGCAGCTGGGCTCTGCAGTCTCTTCTGTCGGTCATGGATTGCAGTTTTGTAATCTTTTCAAGTTCTACAATTGGCGTTGACTTCATGCCACCAGTTATGATTCTCATGGCTTGGTTTTGAAGTTTGTTAACTTTATCGAAATTCGCCTTCGCTGCTGTTGTCCATGCCGCGATGCCATACTCGAGAACTGGTCTCACTCTTCCAGTGTACAGTTTCTTTAGTATGCCTTCGTCTGCTCCCCAGCTTGTGCCAGCAAGTTTCCTCATGATCGCCATTCTTTCTCTGGCTTTCATTCGGTTTCTCTCAATCTGACTTTTCCATGTCATGCGCCGATCAAATGTGACTCCCAGATAGGTTGGGTTGTCGTTTGGCTGCAGGATTTTGCCATTTAGGCTTAATTTGGTACTTTGGGGTTTTAATGAGAGCGAGAATATTGTGCACGTGGTTTTCTCCTCGTTTATTTTGACCAGCCATGAGTTCGCCCACTCTTCCAGCGATGTTAGGGCCGTTTGCATCCGATTTCTTGCTATGGTGAGATTCTTTTCAGAGGTCCACATAGCCAGATCGTCTGCAAACATTGAGCTATGGACTCTTCTTGGTATATTCTCTGTAATATCGTTTATATATACCAGGAAGAGTGTGGGTGACAGTACTCCCCCTTGGGGTACTCCCTGCTCGAGTGTCACCTTTTTGCTCATCTGCCCTTGTACTTGGACTCTGGCCGTTCTTTGTTTGAGGTAGTGGTTGATCCACTTGTACATCTTCCCACAAACATCACTTCTTCTTAGCTTGACTCTAAGTCCATCCTTCCAGACTTTGTCAAATGCCTTTTCCAGATCCACCCAAACAGCTACTGTGTGTTTCTGTGCCTGGTAGGCATCTTCTATCTCCTGGGCTATGAGGATGACCTGGTCCTCAGTGGATCTGTGCTGTCTAAAGCCGGCTTGCTGTGGAATTAGTATTCGTTTTTCTTCCAGATGCCACATCAGTCTGGTGTTTATCATCCGTTCCATCAGCTTGCCGACACAGCTCAGTAGGCTTATGGGCCTGTATCCATTCGGATCTGTTTTGTCCTTTCCTGTTTTTGGTACTGGTACCAGTATTGCATCTTTCCATGCCTGGGGTACAATACCCCTTTTCCAGCTTTGGTTCAGGACTGATAGTAGTTTTTCCTTCGCTGTTTGGCCCAGCCCCATCAGCATTTCGTTTGTTGGATCCCAGGTATAATCATAGGTAGTTTTTCTGTCTCTTTCAGCAAAATGTAAATGGTATGATTATTGATGGTTCCTTTAACCTGTTGTGTGTACACACTCCTGCTCCTTTTTCACAGGTCTGTTTAAGAATTGCAAAATAGAATATTAAAAAATGACAGGCATATGTTGCTCATGCTTATGTTAAATACATTACTATCTGTAGAGTTTATCAATAAAATAATCTACAATCTGTAGAGTTTATCAATAAAATAATATATGGTTTGTAGAGTTTATCAATAAAATAACCTACAGTCTGCAGAGTTTATCAATAAAATAATATACGGTTTTGCAGAGTTTATCAATAAAATAATCTACGGTTTGTAGAGTTTAAGAATACAATAATCTACAGGTTGCAGATTTTATCAATAAAATAATCTATAGATTGCAGACTTTATCAATAAAAGAACCTGCATATTGCAGATTCTATCAAATAATCTACAGATTGCAGATTTTATCAATAAAATAAATTATGGTTTGTAAATTATCATGAGCCTTCTCCTGTCGTCTTTCCGCTACACCCGGAGCAGCGGGGTAACCACAGTTGGACCCTACAACCCTACAAAACGCCTTCATCAAAGAAATGGTGGTTTCTGTCTTGATCCATCTGGTTCCCGCTGAAGCAGAGGGCTGCAAGAAACGTTCTTCACCTTTGTTCTAGTTTTGATCCATTGTCTTGAGTTCCACTTATTAGACTCCAGCTGTTTTAATTTCTTGTTCAACTGTTCATTTTCATGTGTTTGTTTGACCCCTTACTCGTCTTTATCGCCGCAAATAGGTTAGAGATGGATGGAAAGAAAGCGAGGCAGGCAATTAGCGACCCACCTCATATAAACTCACGACTTAGTACAATGACCTAGTACACTTCATCACTGACAGCATTGTCGGATGTGGGACTACTTTTTACTCATATCTTCCCATGCGAGTTCCAATTCAGGGTATGTCTGGTTACATCAACAAGCTTTTTTTTTTCAAGTATGTGCAATCCAACTCCACTGTTTCACCCCAATCTCCAGGTGATTTAGGGAGCAGTTCGTTTAACAATATAATGGGAAAAAAAACATGAAAAAAAACTAGTAAAAGTTGATTAAGGTTGAGCTTAATCAAAATTTAAAAATGGGTATGGTCAGATACCGCACCGAGACGAAAACACAAACAAAACCTACGTTACGACCAATAGGCCTTCATCAGGGACAACAATATACGAGGTTGCTAACCCCATCTCTACCCTTCTTAACATTTCATTTACTACTCTCTTGGACTAACAATAGTCCTATTCTTTCTTGCTCGGGTACCAATTACATGCTAGACTTCGTGAACATGTCTATTGTTCCTGCTGTCTTCACTGTTGGGCGTTATATTTGACTTGGGAGTGGATTGCATTGTTTGGGACTCACCTTTTCAAACGTGTCGGTGTTATGGATCAGCTAGGAGTTATCGATTTCTGCTGTGGCCAGTGTCTAATTTATTGATAATTGTTCTTTTCAAGCATTTTAGACTTTTGTTAAAGTTTGTTTCACTGCATGCTTAGTGAATTGTTTTACTCTGATGTCATTTACTGATAGAAGTTTCCAGCGTGTTTTTCAAATAAGTAAATATAAAATACTAAGATTCTCGGCACAAGCGTATACTTACAGTAACAATTCTTCATTTGTTTTTGGAACTACATGAGTTTCTTTACCTGTCATCTTCAACGTTTATTTCCGGTGGTTTGTTATTTCCAATTTTGAATCAAGACGCTGAGCAGTACATGAACTGCAGTGGTCAGCGACCCATTGCTAACTGCTAGCTTCAAGGCCAGCGAGTCAGAGCTGCCTAGACCCTTCTACACTTCCACGTGTTGATCCTAGATAACAGGTTGCAACAGAACAGACTGGCCAAGGAGACGTGTTGAAGAGGGAAGGCTAACCAGGTACTCAAAAATGCTTGCCGAAGTCGGATGTGTAGGACCGCAGTCAAGATGTAAACTACGACACAGCGCATTCTGTTCTCCGGACAACAACCTGTTACTTGCAAAGTCCTTTTCATGGTATGGTAGCGCCAGATTGAGAACGAACGAAGAAGAAGATTCTCTAATTTAGTGAACACGTTCTATTTTTCCACATAGTTGACTAACTTTTCATTTTGAATGTGAAAAGTAAATTATTTTAAGACAGGTCATTCCAGGTTTCGTCAAATATAAATAAATTGACAGTTTACACTAGTAGAGGATGTGTACAAAATGTCAGCTAACTAGGTTATGTGGAAGTTGGTTAAAATAGGAGAAATAGAAGTCCATGCAATCAGTCTCAGGTTAAATAAAAGCTTTTTCTTCTTCTTCTTCTTCATCGTACGCTGTCAGACATCAACCTTTATTTTTTCGAAAAAAGCAGCAGTCATCCTGAGGCTGTCGACACTGCCATAGAGCTTGTCTAGTGTTGCCACTGGTGATGGCCACATCTGCTATCTCTGATCCTCGTATGTCGGGCAGTTTTGCAGCAAATTTTCAGCGGTCATTTTCCCGGTACCGCACGTGCATTCGTCAGTGCCACCTATCTTCAATTTATTGAATAGGTGGTACCTCAGTCTATTGTGGCCTGTGCGAAGTCTGAAGACCACGACCTGCTCTCTTCTGTTCAACTGGTAATAGGCATCGTTTTTGGTGTAACCAGTATGTTCTGTTTCCCATTTGGTCATGTATCTAGCTCTAATAAGCTTTTTTGACTCTTCGTATGTCACACTATGATCTGGTTGTGGTAGTCTTGCCCCTTCTTTTGCCAGTCTGTCTGCCTCCTCGTTGCCTTGGATGTTACAATGTTACAAAGCTTTTTAAAATGTAAACAGTTGTCATTTAATAATTTTAAGAGACTTAATAAAGAGGAATACAAAATAAATCTGCGAATTTTATTTTTAAAATATATCAACGAACGAGTTAAGCACGTCACATCCGGGATCCAGTTAATGGTCAGAAAGTTTTAAATGTATACGATCTAAATTTGACGCTGGTAGTGTTTAACCAATGCAAAATTGAATCTCTGAATAAAATCCCACAAGATTTGCTATTCGATATGCTGGCAGTTCTATCCGTATTTTAAATGAAAAATATTATGTATTGATCGACAGAACCCTAACACATCACCTGCATAAAGGTAAGATTGACGTGGCATGTATCCAGGAAAAGCACCTCAACAAAAATCATAAATTCTCAATCAGAGGATACCAGACCTTCCGTCTCGATAGAGAAGGCCACAGAGGAGGGGTCCTGATACTGACCAGAAACTGCATACCGAGTAGCGCGGTATCTGTCAATCACACCGGACAAGCAGAAATTGTAGGAGTTGACATAATGGCTCAAGAGACGAAGCTCCGCATTTTCAATCTGTACGGACCACCAAATAGAGACCTATCGCTCTCGAGTATGGAGGTCAGAGACTCTAACTGCATAGTAGTTGGAAATTTCAACAGCCACTCGGAGAGAAGGGGATACTCTGACACAGACAGCAGAGGTGACGAAGTGGAAGATTGGGAGATAGATGCAAATCTCTCCCTAATCAATAGGCCGGAGGATAGCCCTAGTTTCTATTCAAGAACATGGCATACAACCTCGACTCCAGATTTGGCCTTCTCCACACGGGACATACACCATAAAATAGACCGCCAGGTGCTAAACCAACTGGCAGGTAGCGACCACAGGCCGATCAGGCTAACCATTGACATGGAAGTAAGCCCACAGGAAACAAAACCGCTCCCACGTTGGAATTACAAACGAGCCGACTGGGACAGATTTGCAATCCTGACAGATGGGGCTGTGTGAAACCATCAACACACGAAACAACAAAATGAAGCCCATGGTGGAAAGCCTAAGCAAGGCAATAATGAAAGCCGCCACTGAAACCATCCCAAGAGGAGCTAGGAAAAACTATAAGCCCTACTGGAATGATGAGTTGCAGAAAGCGGAAGATGCAGTAACAAATGCTAGGAACATGGCAGAGCGAGAACAATCTATGGAGGCAAACATGGCCCTCAAAGCCGCCACGGCGAAATACAAACACACTCTTAAGCAAACAGCAAGAGAAAGCTGGAAAAATAAAACGGAAAGCCTAAACCTGGACAAAGACGGGAACAAGCTATGCAAGCTAGTCAGAGCCATGAACGACGAAACCCCGTCAAACAAACATATTACCATCAAGCAGGGCGAGAACTTGATCACGGGTAAGAAAGCCGCAAACGCTTTTGTCGATCACTATGCCAGAGCAAACCACATCGAGGTCCCGGCAGATAGGCATACAGACATTAGCGAAGAGCTAAAGGGGCACGACAACATGAGTACGGCACCTGAAGAGCACATGATGGCCAAATTAACAATGCGCGAAATGGAAGAGGCTATGAGAACATTAAAGAAAAGGAAATCTCCCGGAAAAGACGGGAAAACAAACGAAATGCTGATGGGGCTGGGCCAATCAGCGAAGAGGAAACTGCTATCGGTCCTGAACCAAAGCTGGAAAAGGGGAATTGTACCCCAGGCATGGAAAGACGCAATACTGGTACCAGTACCAAAAACAGGAAAGGACAAAACAGATCCAAATGGATACAGGCCCATCAGCCTACTGAGCTGTGTCGGCAAGCTGATGGAACGGATGATAAACACCAGACTGATGTTTCATCTGGAAGAAAAACGAATACTAATTCCACAGCAAGCTGGCTTTAGACAGCACAGATCCACTGAGGACCAGGTCATCTTCATAGCCCAGGAGATAGAAGATGCCTACCAGGCACAGAAACACACAGTAGCTGTTTGGGTGGATCTGGAAAAGGCATTTGACAAAGTCTGGAAAGACGGACTTAGAGTCAAGCTAAGAAGAAGTGATGTTTGTGGGAAAATGTACAAGTGGATCAACCACTACCTCAAACAAAGAACGGCCAGAGTCCAAGTACAAGGGCAGATGAGCAAAAAGGTGACACTCGAGCAGGAAGTACCCCAAGGGGGAGTACTGTCACCCACACTCTTCCTGGTATATATAAACGATATTACAAAGAATATACCAAGAAGAGTCCATAGCTCAATGTTTGCAGACGATCTGGCTATGTGGACCTCTGAAAAGAATCTCACCATAGCAAGAAATCGGATGCAGACGGCCCTAACATCGCTGGACGAGTGGGCGAACTCATGGCTGGTCAAAATAAACGAGGAGAAAACCACATGCACAATATTCTCGCTTTCATTAAAACCCCAAAATACCAAATTAAGTTTAAATGGCAAATTCCTGCAGCCAAACGCCAACCCAACCTATCTGGGAGTCACATTTTATCGGCGCATGACATGGAAAAGTCAGATTGAGAGAAACCGAATGAGAGCCAGAGAAAGAATGGCAATCATGAGGAAACTTGCTGGCACAAGCTGGGGAGCAGACGAAGGCATACTAAAGAAACTGTACACTGGAAGAGTGAGACCAGTTCTCGAGTATGGCATTGCGGCACGGACAACAGCAGCGAAGGCGAACTTCGATAAAGTTAGCAAACTTCAAAACCAAGCCATGAGAATTATAACAGGAGGCATGAAGTCAACGCCAATTGTAGAACTTGAAAAGATTACAAAACTGCAATCCATGACCGATAGAAGAGACTGCAGAGCCCAGCTGCAGTCAGAGAAACTCCGAAGACTGACGGACCATCAAATGCACCGGAGACTAAACAATTTGGGAAATGGGAAACTAAAGCGGAGAAACTTTGCAGAAATAGCCAAAGCAAAGATGCACGAAGATCCCACAAACGCACTAACAACACCAAAACCCATCACTACTGTACGAAAACCTACCTGGAGGCAGGATATATTTCCAGAGGTGGTAGAAAATATACAAAAACTGCCAGACTGAAAAATAAAGGAGAGATACTACCCTAAGCTTCAAATCGAAAAGTTACCCAAGCATGGACTGGACCCATGCATACACCGACGGTTCTGTAACAAACACTACACAGAACGGAGGGGCAGGAGCATTCCTGAACCTACCAAATGGCAGAAAAATAACACTGTCATTCGCTACTGGTAAGAACACAAGCAATTTCAGAGCGGAGGCAAAGGCACTGAGGGCGGCAGTGGAAGAAATGGTGACACATAAAGACAATGAAAGCCATATAGTCCTGCTTACAGATGCTCTGGCCGTAGTCACAGCGCTAAAAAGCCAGAAAAACACTGAGCTTAATGACTTAAGAGCAGCTCTCTGTCAACTATGCCAGCAGTCCGCACCAAAAAGGGTAGTGGTACAGTGGGTCCCATCACACTGCAACATCCAAGGCAACGAGGAGGCAGACAGACTGGCAAAAGAAGGTGCAAGACTACCACAAACAGATACTAGTATGACGTACGAAGAGTCAAAACGGCTTATCAAAGCCAGATACATGACCAAATGGGAAACCGAACATACTGGTTACACCAAAAACGATGCCTATTACCAGTTGAACCGAAGAGAGCAGGTCGTTGTCTTCAGACTTCGCACTGGCCACAATAGACTGAGGTGCCACCTATTCAACAAATTGAAGATAGGTGGTACCGACGAATGCCCGTGCGGTACTGGTAAAATGACCGCTGAACATGTGCTGCAGAACTGCCCGACATACGAGGATCAGAGAGAGCAGATGTGGCCATCACCAGTGGAACTGCAAGACAAGCTCTATGGCAGTGGCGACAGCCTCAGGATGACCGCCGTTTTTTTTCGAAAAAATAATGGTTACTGTCTGACTGCATACGAAGAAGAAGAAGAAGGAGATCGACAGAAAATCATGTTTCTTGTAATCGGCTAAAGTCGAGACCCAAGCTAAAACACATCTTTTCGTGTTGTCAATATCTTGACCGCTTTTGAGGACCAGCGTCTAAAGACATACGGACCGGCGCTTGTCAAAGACCACTGCATGACGAAGCATTGGTACACGGAATTGTCTGGCAATGAATTACCGATAGAAGGATAGACGCTAACTTCATTTCTCGAGAGGAACAAAGAATGTAGAAGGTGGGGAGGGAGTCTGATGGAAAGAACGAACAAGATACAGTTGAGCGTTGGAAGTTTGATCTTTCAATAATGTTATTGTTGGCAATACGATGATCCTGTATACACCAGATCATGTACGAATGAATCTATAATGTGTAGTGAGAAATCAAGAAAGGGCGTATCTGTCAGAGTGAGAGGTAAGGGCGTAACCGAGAAGAATGGGGCGACATGACACGACCCCCCCCCCCTAACCCCATCCCCACCCCTTATAAGAAAATGGAGATTAATGCAGACACTTTAGTTCTGAGGTGGTTATTCAGTGACATAATCGTCTCATTGAAACATGATGTCGAGAACAACGAGCCGCTGTCCGAGTATCTAAGCAGACGGGAGATTGGGTCGCAGTATTCCTGTTATTTTGTAAGGCCCACAATGAGAAATTTACTCTGTTGTGCCCTGAAAAGAACGTTAGGTGCCTGATTGCAGTAGCTTTCCTCACATTCCAAGCGTGCTGATAACGGTGGACCATGGTGATCCAGGCGGTTGTGCTATGCTTGGTTTTAATCTGCGTGTCGCACAATACTACGGGGATTACGTCGATCCTCATCCTGTTTGCCAGACTGCTATGAAAAGAGCTCGTTTCCAGAGAAAGCTACGAGGAAGCCGAAGTGTGATTCTTGGCCAGTATATTTTGCCTGATCCTAACATGTCTGATCAGTACGTTCTGCCTGACCAGATGTTAGTCTTCCTCACCTGGTTCGCAGTACCAAATGGAGAAAGACAGGTGTCTATCCGCTTCCCTTATCTATATAACACCTATGCAGAATGTATAAAGAGAAACGTTAGAGAGCCGAAAACATTAAAAGTTTATATCCATTTACGATTGGCGGTTACGAGATTACAGAGTTACGATTTGCAGATGACACTGATAATATCAAGAAGCGCAGAAGGACTAGAATAGCTAGACCTGAGCATCATATATAATGAGGCAAAGACCATAAGTAGCCAACTTGATGGAGAAATGGGCTGATCAACATCCAACTTCCTAAAAGAAGACAGCTACTTTAATTTAACTCGAGACAAGCAAGTCATGATCTTCAGACAGAAAACTTGGCACAGCAGACTCAAGGGTCATCTTTACAACAAAATGAGGATTAGGACAGATGAGAAGTGTCCATGTGGGGAGCATATCATGACCATGGAGCACATCCAGCAAAGCTGCACGCTCACGCAGCAAAAGAGAGAACAATACTGGTCTAGCGAGACAGATATGAGACAGAAGCTGTATGAAGATAAACAGCCTTATAAACAACGATGACCCTTGTAAGAGAGACCAGGACCTTGAAGGTGAACGAAGCAGTAGAAGATATGTGCAAACTTCAATTTGAGACATGTGAAACTCGATGGGTACAAAGTGCAGCAGGAAAGATAATTCGTGACAACATTCGCAACAACACGCTTAAGAATATGGTTGGGACTACATCTGTTAATTACTATGGTGATGGGGACAGCGTAGGCTAGTAGTTAAGTGACATGGCGCACAACCCAAAGATGCTGGGTTCGATCCCGATCACAGCATCGGCCGTTAACCTGGGTAAGCAAGCCCTTAGAAAATGCAGGAGGAAGCAGACCCTTACATAAAATACTTGCAGAAGTCGGTTGCAAAATAAAAACCGCAGTGCAACGCACACTGGCTTACGGAATAGAAAAATAAGGCGAACGCAAAAAAAACATAAACATACAAAAAATAATGAGAAAGCATATAAAATAAAGTGGTTTGGCATTTGCCAAGAATGCGGTACAACCAATTTGCTGCAAAATCATACTACACGGAGGCTTTTAGTACCACAAACAAGAGGTCGACCCCAGTGTCGATCGATAAAGGAGATCAAAGAAACGTACCAAAAGTTCAGTACATCGATAGCACAACCCTCCCATCTAGCGCAAACCAGAAGTCTAAGCATACCTTCTCTCGGCGACGCTGCAAGGCAAGATCAGTAGCACACATAAAGAAGAAGAAATGATTTACCTTGCCGCTTCTGATCTCAGAGTATAGATCTCACATGAACTTGAAATGGGATCAAGATGCTGAGCAGCGCATGCGCTGCAGTGGTCAGCGACCCATAGCTGACTGCTAGCGCCAGGACCAGCGAACCAGAGCTGCCAAGACCCCTCTACACCCCCACGCGGTGATCCTGGATAACAGGCTGCAGCAGGGCAGGCTGGCTAAGGAGAAGGGGTAGAAGAGTGAATGCTAACCCGGTTCTCAAAAAATGCTTGCCGAAGTTGGATGTGTTAGACCTTAAGGTGCAAATATCGCAGTCAAGCTGTAAACTACAACACAACGCATTCCGTTCTCTTGACCACATTCTGCTACTTAAGCCCATTCAGGGTTTGGTAGCGGGAGATTGAGAACGAACGAAGCCAAGCCAAGCCATATGAATTTGTATTTACCATTTTAACAAATATTTTGGAATCCTGAATAAATCTGTTTGCAGTGTGATTTCAGTAGCAATAGTTTCTACATGGTGAAGTTGTTAGATTCATAAGTACTAATATTGTTAATTGGTATGGCTCTCATAGAGGACCTACCTTATTGTATCAAAACATATGCGCGTTTTGGTTGGGATCCATGAAAATAACCACTTCGCTACGCAGGACCCCCCCCCCCCCCCCTTTCCCCTTCCCCCTCCCCCTCTCTAACACTTTTTTACTGATAGTAAAGACTGATTTTTTACTATTTCCACCTTGAAAACTCATAATGAGCGTTTGAAAAATTTGGAACACAATTTCCAAAACTATATCCAAACTTTGGAACACAATATCCAAAACTATATCCAAACTTTGGAACAGAATTTCCAAAACTATATACAAACTTTGGAACAGAATTTCCAAAACTATATCCAAACTTTGGAACAGAATTTCCAAAACTATATACAAACTTTGGAACAGAATTTCCAAAACTATATACAAACTTTGGAACAGAATTTCCAAAACTATATACAAACTTTGGAACAGAATTTCCAAAACTATATACAAACTTTGGAACAGAATTTCCAAAACTATATCCAAACTTTGGAACAGAATTTCCAAAACTATATACAAACTTTGGAACAGAATTTCCAAAACTATATACAAACTTTGGAACAGAATTTCCAAAACTATATCCAAACTTTGGAACAGAATATCCAAAACTAGATTCCATCTTTGGAACACAATATCCAAAAAAACAATTCTATATTCGGCGTCTTGAGTTTGTACAATATGCGATGAGGCACAATCTGTTTTATCATTTATAAAATGGAGGGCGAATCCTCAAATCAACTCCTAGCTACGACACCATTTGGGTCCATTTTTTTGAGGTTTCGTTTCTAGTTTCTTTTTTCTTTCAAAGCCAGATTCAGTGAACTCTCTTTTTAAGCTACTGTTTGTAAGTATTTTATCTCCTCATTGTGGCTATATATAAACCAAGTCTTGTTGATTAATATTTGCTTTTCGTTTATCATGTTTTTCGATTTCTACTGCGTTTTTGCGCCTATTGGCCCAGTAGTTCCAATTTCGATTGTTTGTAAACTAGTCACGCCGACAGAGACGCAGTTTTACTGTTTCATGAATGCGAACACATGCAAATATGGGTCATAAAACGTGAATCAACTTCTTAACATAACCTCCCACCCCCACCCCAACCCCCACCCCACTCTCCACCCAATCGTCTTGGTTACATCACAATATGTTCACCATTCTGTTGTTTAACATTGGTGTGGCTTAAAAAAGCATATCCTTTTTCCTCGAGCGAAAATGTTTATAATCTGTCTATCGCCCAGAGCTTCTGAGTAACGGAGAGTTAGAGATATGTGTTCGAGGGGAAACAACTCCTGGGTTCTATTCCAATTCTGGGCACACACCCATCTACCCAGCGGTCAATTTGTACCTGACTAACTATTATCGACGCAAGCTGGTCACCGTAAATCCGTAATATAAAATAGTAAGGTATACTACCATTAAGCCTAGAATATAGGGATCTTCAAACTTGTCTGCTTCAGCCACCCTTTTCATCATATGTCAAAAAGTAATTCTCTATTTCCATGTCCTTCTCCCTTTTCGTTATTCTCCAGTTTCACCATATGTCTGAACATCATTGCAATCTTTCCAAACGGGCCTGCCTCACGAACTCTTTTCACCATGTCATTGTGACATCGCCCTTTTCCTTATACGCGTTCCAAATAATATGCATATAATATTGAAAAATAGAAGGAAAGATCACATGTTACAACGAAACGATGGTCGATGGAGCACGGCGACAGCAATATGCTACCCCGATGCAAAAGGAATCCGCTGGGAGAACCTCGAATACCTTAGTCAGACTCCCTTGTGGTCTGAAACAACATGAGAGACGCCCCTGTTGCAATGCGCGCCACCCACTGGACTTCCGTGGTCCAATAGAGAGCCCGTTGGGACTCAGTGAGAGTATTTACAACTGAGAAACGGATCATCAAGATCAACGTCAAGATCAATAACAGGATCAATATCAAGATCAATATCAGAATCATTATTAAAACCAAGATCAATATCAATATCAAAATAATATTGAACATGTTTTATTTCTTTAATAGTGCATACATACATATTTTACCAAATTAAAAGTAACATAAAATATTGATGGATTTTAAACTTAATTGAAAGAAATTTTATATTCGCAATTAATTACTCAACAGACTAGACTTAAGCATAATTTTCCGCTTGAAATGCCACAATTGATCATGTTTTCTTTGCTTCAAGGCGGGACATTCTTTATACTTCTCTGTTCTAAGTCAAACCAATCATTCTTTATTGCTCCTTTGACGGGTTGTATCTAGGCGGTTTGATCCTCTCTGACGAGGAAATCAAATTCTTTTGGTCTTTTGAAACTCGTAAGAGAGAAAACCAGTTCAAAGTAGGTCTGAGAAATATCAAGCGGAATGTCTCGGATGAAAGACGTTTCTGATCGCAGCAAATCAGGAAGTTGAATATGGATATTTTGTGATTCCTAATGGACTCTTAAAGCGGCACTCCGCCAGCTGAGGCGTTTCCTTTTGGTTGCTGAGTGATCGATGAATCTATTATTAATCTATCAATATATAAACTTGTCTATCTATCTATCTATCTATCTATCTATCTATCTATCTATCTATCTATCTATCTATCTATCTATCTATCTATCTATCTATCTATCTATCTATCTATCTATCTATCTATCTATCTATCTATCTATCTATCTATCTATCTATCTATCTATCTATCTATCTATCTATCTATCTATCTATCTATCTATCTATCTATCTATCTATCTATCTATCTATCTATCTATCTATCTATCTATCTATCTATCTATCTATCTATCTATCTATCTATCTATCTATCTATCTATCTATCTATCTATCTATCTATCTATCTATCTATCTATCTATCTATCTATCTATCTATCTATCTATCTATCTATCTATCTATCTATCTATCTATCTATCTATCTATCTATCTATCTATCTATCTATCTATCTATCTATCTATCTATCTATCTATCTATCTATCTATCTATCTATCTATCTATCTATCTATCTATCTATCTATCTATCTATCTATCTATCTATCTATCTATCTATCTATCTATCTATCTATCTATCTATCTATCTATCTATCTATCTATCTATCTATCTATCTATCTATCTATCTATCTATCTATCTATCTATCTATCTATCTATCTATCTATCTATCTATCTATCTATCTATCTATCTATCTATCTATCTATCTATCTATCTATCTATCTATCTATCTATCTATCTATCTATATATCTATCTATCTATCTATCTATCTATCTATCTATCTATCTATTTTCCTATCTATATATCTATTTATCTATCTATCTATCTAGCTATATATGTGTCTATCTATCTATCTGTGGCAGCGTAATGCGTTCAGTTCAGATGTTACAGTTGTATAGTACTTATCTAAAGAGCACAACATGTATTTACACCACGACAGGACTTCACACAGTAAATAACACAGTAAGCACTGTCCAGCATAAAATGGCATGATTTAATAGCATGAATTTAAAGGAAAAATAAATATATATTAAACTACACCGGAGGTTTTAAACACCAGCTTTTGATATCTCCCCCAACTACATAACCTAGGCTCTCGCCGCTGCCCTCTCCTTATCTGCACGCTCAACACACACTGACAAACTCGTCCTCACGTTCGTATTACGTACTCGTGTGTTCTGTGCATTCACACACAATTAGATCACCCTCAGCCAGGTGATCTGTACATCCACATACAATGGGTTCACGTAGGCTTAGGCAATCTGTGCATGCATGTGCAATTAGATCACGTCACTAATAGTCGGATCACGTACTCACTTGTAGTCACATACTCAGTCGATCTGTGCATACACATACCACAGCCATTGAGATCTCCTCCTTAAGCAATCTGTACATTCACAATTACTTCGATCACGTAACGTATTCTTACATTCATTAGTAGTTAGATCACGCATCGTTCACTAGATGTCCTGCACGTACGACACACATTCATATCTCTTACTGTTTACATGGTGTCCAGCATAAACACCTATAGAGCGACTGGCCAAAACCCGAGGTGTATGCTGGTTCAACTACCCTGCAAACTTACTTTCACACTCACTCTAACAGCCTATCAGTCTCTCTCTTAACCAGCCTACTGAGTTCCTCTTTGCATGGTATTTTATTGTCTCAAGCAACATCACGGCTGTCCAATGGTCTCTTGTTGGTTGTCTGACTTAGCCATCACTCTAATTTGGAACTATACCATCACTCCAACTAATTGTTATTGGATGATAATCCCTGAATCACTGTCACTCTAAATGTCGTAGCGGCATCTGACTGTCACCAACCCCCACTACGCTAATTCGAAACGCCAGAGTGGTCAACTACGAATCCCAAACTCAGCTCCGAACACTGCCCTGTACCAGACAAATTCTTCCCCCTAAAACCCTCTTTTCCTTTTTCGAACTAGTGTTGAGATGGTGCTTGCCCTTGACACGCATTCAGGCAACCTTTGTTCCCAGAGTCACCAGCCCAATCATCACTGCCTTAAACCACCATGCTCCAGCTGGAGCTGTTACATATATACCTATCTATCTACCTACTTATCTATCAACCTATCTACTCATCTATATATCCATATACAAATACAATGTCAACATAAATTGAAAGGCGGTGGGGAGGAAATACAGCAGGTCACGTATTTTGTATATCTGGGCTCTAGAATTGACAAGAATGGCGTCTGCTAGAAATATAGCAGAATAGTCATGGCAATGCAGAGACTGAACAGCCTTGAGAAATATGGCAGAGTACCAACAAAACAACAAAAGTAAAAGTATTGAGAGCCTGTGTTTTTCCGGTGGCATCTTATGGCTGTGAAACATGGACGATTACCAAAACTTTAAGACAAAGAATCGATCCTTCTTGTCAAAGCGTTACAGAAAGATCCCCAGAAGACCCTGGACTGAGAAAAAGACAAATGTAGACATTCGGCGACAGTTGAGCATAGAGGAGAACTGGTTTATCAGTTCCATTTTGGCTAGAAAATACAAATATCTTGGTCACATCAAGAGACACAGCGGTCTTGAGAGAACAGTGGTGGAAGATATGGTGCCAGGCAAAAGAGGCAGGGATAGACCAAGAAGACGATGGTACCAAGACATCCAGGAATGCCTGGGTATGACTGTGGCGGAGGCTGTAGTTTTGGCAAGGGAACGAGTTTCTTTTAGACAGGATGTGATGGGAGCGACGTTCTATAAAGGCCATGCTAAATGATGATGAAAAGAAAAGGCAAAATTAATAATCATAGGAGAATAGGCAAAAAGGATAATCATAGGAGAAGAGACACAACGAATAGTCCAATGAGAAAGGCAAAACCAAAAATCTCCGGAGAATAACCCAAAAGATCAAATGAAAAGTCCAAAAGATCAAATGAAAAGAGTCCAAAAGATCAAAGGAGAAAGCCCTACCCAATATTAGCAAAAGAGAAGAGGTCAAACTACACATAGAATGTCCAAAAACACATAAACGTATATAGATCAGTTGAGAGTGAACATATATATTTAAAAAAACAACAATCAGCTTTCAAACCAAAAGGCCTTCGTCAGCGACATGAGAATGGGCAAAAGAGAAATACTAACTAATTTGTACAATAAGGATGAAATATCAAAATAGACCGATCGGACGGCCCGGTTGTTGAATGCCCACAATGAGTAGGATAGCTCTTTTGTCCGCCCTGAAAAGGACGTTAAGTGGCGGGTTGTCGTAGCTTTCCTCACATCCCGAGCGTGCTCTGAATGTGGACCGGGATCCTCCAGGCGGTTGTGCTATACTATGCTTCATCTGCGTATCGCTCACTGATACGGGGATCAAGTCGATCCCTCACCTTGTCAACCAGGCTGCCATGAAAACAGCCCGTTTCCAGGAAGGGCTACGAGGAAGCCAAGGTGAGTGTCTTGTCCTGTATGCTTTGCCTGAACCTGACTAATATGTCTGATAAATATGTTTTGCCTGACCAGATGTTAGTGTTCCTTCCCTTACAGAGCTGACGTAGACGGCAAGAAATTTAAATTTGTCAACAGCTTCCGGTTCTACGCTGTGTCCCAAGATGGAGGCGGGGGAAGGGGGGAAATAAATCAGGAAACGACCCATTACATAGGTCACCTTTGGTCTGTATCGCTTGATAAATCAGTTAATGTATTTACCTCGCATAAACAAGTTTCTTTTAATGCCTGTTAAATGCTCAAGCCTCGTCTTGATGTTCTCCCCAATATCAACATCGAATACCCAGTCAGTCTAAATTGTTTCCTGAATATCTGTTTATCCTTGGTACTTATTCGTTTTTTAAAAATGTTTTCCCGCACACCGTGCAGAAACGTCTACCTATGTAGCCTGTATCGTCATGAGAAATTATTCGATATATCTATTTACATGGCAGTTTGACTTGTTTCTTAACTTCAAATTCCTGAATACATGATATCTAGATTGTCCCGATATGCGGATATAACATTGTGCGATTGATTTTTTGAAATTGTTTGTTCGATATATGCTATTCTAATTTTTTATCTTTAAATTAACTGGCCGTATTAGATCGCTGTAAGTACACTTTTCATTGGGTTCGATCCCACTTCTCGATAAGCTCTAGCTTACCTATCTGTAAATTGGAACTATGTGTGTTTTATTAAAGCTGGTACGAAAAGGACGAAAAACTATCCCCTTTGTCCCCTCAGAAAATTATGAAACCTAATTGAATGCAACTTCTCATATTTAATCCCCGTCGGCAGTGTCTGTAATAAAACTCTTCCCCTTTTACTGATCTAGATCTGATCTAAGCTACATTAAAACCAGATCTACGCACAGACGCAGGTATCTCTCGTTCTCGGTATAAGAACGAGATGTGAAGCCCATTGAGTGAATGGCGAAATTCACATTTACACGACCATAAAGAAATCTCGCTCTCGCAAACCAGGAGATCAGGAACTCTTTTTGGCGTTGGTCCCATCTAGTTATGTTTGTTCGTTATAAATTAATGCATAACCTTGACGCGTCATATCGCTAGGTTGTCACTATAAATCGCGGACAGCGATATAGATAAATATTGCAACCTATAAACTTGAAAAAGTTCCACAAATATTCATAAAAGTGCATGCAAAAATTTTAATTTGAGTTACATACATTGTGCTAAATATATATATATATATATATATATATATATATATATATATATATATATATATATATATATATATATATATATATATATATTTGTGAGGAACTGAGACGCTAGTCCGGTCAGGCACAACATACTGACCAGAACTTCGCGTCAGGTTCAGGTACAATTACACAATCTCTCTTCCATGTAGCGTTTCCTGGAAACAGGCCGTTTTCAAAATAGCCTGACTGACAAGTTGTTCATCGATTGATACCCGTGATAGTGAGCCCCACGCAGATGACGCCAAGGACAGCACAACCGCCTGGAAGACAGTGGTCCATCTTTATGCTCAGGATGTGAGGAAAGCTAGTATAACCCACCACATAACGTCCTTTTCAGGCGCACGAAATAGTAAACTGATTCATTGTGGGCATTAAACAACAAATAAAAACTGTTATATTAATGATGGTTTGAGTTTACTTACGCACCCATGAAAATATGGACGGGGATAAAGGGTAAGTGGTTAAAAATATTCTATTATGTTATTTTGATTTTGAATTTTTGCCTTTCAATACTTTTCAAGTGCTTTTGAATCTTTGTAGGCCCCATATGCTAATTTTTGTACACAATTAATTCATGCAATAATGTATGAAAACTTAAGCTGTCGATGTTGATGCTAAGTCGATGGAAGACGACTAAACCACTTCTGATTCGCACACAACATCGTCCTCATCACAGAGACGCCATTGGAAGCGACGGAAATGCTACGGTCACTGGACACGGAAGGCAGGAAAGCAGGTCTAGTTATGAAGCCAGGAAAAACATGAGCTATGCGCAACCGTTTCGCAGAGCCCAACCCCGTACTCTTGAGTGGAACATCCAGAGGATGCTAAGGAATATGTTCATTTGGAAAGGCTCTTCAACATGGAGAACAACATAAAACCTGAGATCGCCAGACGGAAACGGGCGGGTTGGACAGCCTTTAACTCCATAATGACAGCAACAAACGCCATAAAAGATACCAGACTACATGCGGACATCTTCGATTTGGTAGTTCTTCCAGCGCTCTGCTATGGTATCGAAACCTGGTCTCTTACAAAAGCAGCAGTGAACCAACTGAGAACAGCACAGGCATCTCTTGAAAGACGCCTGGTGAGCATAACAGCAGCAAAACTAACTACACAATAAGGACATCCGTAGAATGTCACAAGTCAAGGATGGCCTGCAGTATGTCAACCATTCGAAACGCCGATGTGCTGCTCACAAAGCTAGACGACAAAACGAAAGAAGGAGTACCAAAACCACCATGTGCCACCGCGAGATAAAAATAGAACTCGGTGACGGCCCCCAACTCGCTGGCAAGTTTCACTAGACATGCACAACACACACGACCCCACTACAGACTACTATCACACTGGACGACACGCGCTCGTGACAGAAACGATTGGAACCTGAGTTGGGACCCGCTCAAGGGTGACCACCCTTTGAAGAAGAACGGTTCGAACTAAGAACTTAAGCTGGAAACATGACGTATTACTCCTGAAGTTGACATTTTGGAGCAGGACCCAAAAATTATTTCGTGTCATTGAAAAAAAAATTACTGTTTGTAATTATAAATCTAGACTTGGGTTCTTCTTTACAAATTCATCAATGAACAAGTTATAGAAATTCCCCCTTGTTCGGTGCAAGGTAATTGTTTTTCTGTTACCATTAACGCCGGGCAAGTTAGTGTGTCATTGTTCATACTATTGCGTTTATAGGTTTAATTCTTCCTTACGCTGACAAATTTCATTCGACCCTTTATGTTGTGCTTGGTACTGTAAGAATTAATGTGAAGAGCTTCGAACGCAGGCTCCAAATCGGTAAATGCATACAAAAACATGTTTAGCCCAGCTGACAATCCGTTTAATTTATTAATAGCTTATCCAAGATCACGTTCATTGGACATTATAGCGTGGAATCAAATACATTCTTGTCTCTGGTGCCTTTATTAACACTCATACCTCACTTCAAACACCTCGGAGCATTTCACTTTTCGTCGGCCATTTAGAAGTAAAACCAAAAACTCCTGGGCCTTGTCCTCCTTCAACAGTCACATTTAAAGGCTAGGTCGAGTCATATTGTTATAACAAATGTCTTGAATATAGGCACATAGCATAAAAATTACATTAAACACAATTAAGTCTGTCAAAGTGTATTATATTACGATTTCAAAAATCTTGATGAGCTAAAGAAATGATTGAAAGGAACTGATTCGTTGCTAGGGAGAGACAAGCACTGCCTCTATTGCTTATATGGACCGGCCGTGCCTGATACACACACACACACGCACACACACACACACACATACACACACACACACATACACAAAACACACACACACATATACACACACACACACACACATACATACACACACACACACAAATATATATATATATATATGTATTTGTTTCGTTTTCCATGTCCTCACATAGACTTCGCCCAAAAGTCAGTCACCGCCGTCAGTGCTCTTTCATTTGCCATTATCAGGTCCTGTAATGTACAGGATTTCTGCACATTTATAAATGTAATCAGGTGTACCGGGCCCTGGACGGCTGCACATTGATAAATGTAATCAGGTGTCCCTCGGGTCCTGGACGGCTGCACATTGATAAATGTAATCAGGTGTCCCGGGCCCTGGACGGCTGCACATTGATAAATGTAATCAGGTGTCCCGGGCCCTGGACGGCTGCACATTGATAAATGTAATCAGGTGTCCCGGGTCCTGGACGTCTGCACATTGATAAATGTAATCTGGTGTCCCGGGTCCTGGACGGCTGCACATTGATAAATGTAATCAGGTGTCCCGGGCCCTGGACGGCTGCACATTGATAAATGTAATCAGGTGTCCCTCGTCCTGGACGGCTGCACATTGAAAAATGTAATCAGGTGTCCCGGGTCCTGGACGGCTGCACATTGATAAATGTAATCAGGTGTCCCGGGTCCTGGACAGCCACACATTCGTTATATTCTTGGTCTTCAAATCACCACTTTTTTTCAAGTGAGACCCACTTCTGGTCCCACCTGTTCGTAACCTGTTCAGAGATCTCCACGTAGTAAATGGCAAATAATGTTTTGGTGAAAGTTTTTCTTTAATCTTCATCCAACCTTCACCGTTCTTTTGGCGCCACTTTTCTGTGCGGTTTCTCTCGGGGCTCTGTCCGGAGGGTTGTACGTATGCAGAAAACTTGTCCTCGATTTCAATTGTTTTCCTTCTGATGTATGTCCAAAAATAGGGTAAGTCTGATCACATGACTGCTTTTTCGTTTCAACCGGATGTGTGATACCAGCACCTGCTTAGGCCATTTCGGTTGGTTTCGGTTTAAGGTCACAATTCGACATGTCTCATGTACTGCCACATCGACCTGTTTCTTGTTTGTAGATTAATTCCATACTGCTGCTGCATACTCTGCCGCTGAGAGAGCAGTGTAGGGGATGATGTGTGGAGCACCGTTTGCTATGGCCCCCATGCAGTGTTTGTAATCTTGCTAATAATATTGTTTCTTGTACTGACTTTCTGGTTTACTTCATTACAGCGTGCCTTATTAAGATAGTGTGCCGTCCATTATAATGTCTAAGTACTTGTGTGTATGACTATGTTCAAGTACCTGTCCATGCCATTGAATTTGAAGTTGTTTTCTTGCTTCTCTGTTCTTCAAGTGGAAATGTAATATATACTTCTGATTTGCTGGGGTTGATTTCAATGTGTTTTCTTCGCAGTATTCGACCATTCTGTCTGGAGCTTATGTGAGCCACAGCTCCATATCCTCAAAGCACTTTCCCTGTGCAGCTATTGAAGTGTCGTCGGCAAATATGAACTGTATATATATATATATATATATATATATATATATATATATATATATATATATATATATATATATTATATATATATATATACATATATATATATATATATATATATATATATATATATATATATAATACATTCGTATATACAAACACACACACGCACACACATACACACACACGAACTTGTGTACCCGGCTACGCTCTGGAATAACAATGTTTTAAAACACAGATTTCCGCAATGACTTCAAGTTGACATAGCGACATTAAATTCGTCACCCTCGCGTGTTTAGGAGTTTAAACAATTTTTAATATATCATTTTAATCGGTGGCATTATGATAACCCTCTAAAGGAAATTTTCACTTAACAAATAACACCTGGTCGGGAAATACTGCCCTCAAGTGAGGCACCGAAAATGACATAACTGAAAGGTCGAGGTAGGAGCACGTTCACAACACCGCCCAACTCGCGAGTTGTATACAACAAAGCACTTGTCTCCCCTTATACTGATCAATTTCAAACATGGACTAATCCTGTGACTTCAAGTGTCTGAACTTGGCACTGTAAGGATTACGAACATAGTACATTCGCTGCAAATGGATTAACAACGTTAATGCGTTTTTTTATTCTTACCAACACAACCGACATTAATGACACTTTGATGGAATTCATGTTGCTTTTTGTTTGGTTGTTTTAACTGCAATTTGTTTTTTAAGTCATTGATGCGACGAGGAAAACAGTGTGGCAGGCTCGGTGAAACACTGACAGGCTCGGTGAAACACTGACAGACTCGGTTAAACACTGTAGCATCATTAGTTAAATACCGTAGAGAGCCAGGTTCAACACTGTGACAGGTTGGATTAAACACTAGGCTCGAGTTAAACACCGAAGCTTGACTAGTTAAAGAAATTAGCGAGCCGAGTTAGACAAGGTAGCTTGACTAGTTAAAGAAATTAGCGAGCCGAGTTAGACAAGGTAGCTTGACTAGTTAAAGAAATTAGCGAGCCGAGTTAGACAAGGTAGCTTCCCTAGTTAAAGAAATTAGCGAGCCGAGTTAGACAAGGTAGCTTCACTAGTTACAGAAATTAGCGAGCCCGGTTAAACACCGTAGCTTGACGAGTTAAAGAAGTTCTCGGACCGGGTTAAACACCTAACCTAGACGAGTTAAAGAAATTAGCGAGCCGGGTTAAACATGGTAGCTTGACGAGTTAAAAGTTGAAGATGATCAGGTTAATCACCGTAGATTGTTGGCTTAAACACTATAGCGGACCGGGGAACAGATCCTATGAGGTCCAGAATAGGGTACACAAGCCGTAGTTTAGACATCCCGGTTCTAATGTAATCTTGCGAGCAAGCAACGGATCTCCAAATTACTTATCGGGTTTCTAAAAACAGTTATCAGTTTTCAGCCTGAAGTTTGAGCTGCGCTTGATTAGCTGGGCTCACGATTAGCTCTGGTGTTTGTGTCTTTTTTGGATGTTCTCAGATTTCTGAAAGGATTAATATTTGCACTGATCGTTGCCATGTAGAGCTGCTTTACTGTGAGAGTGTCTTTATTCATCTGAGTAGTGTATTTCGCAAGTTACAATGGGTTTTTTTTGTTGTACGCGATCTGTGTATCGTTTAGTAGAAATATATGGCCATTTTGTTCGAATGTCGCTCAGCTCTCAGACGCGGAAATCGAGGCCTACATTACAACACTCGTTCCCCTTGGCAGCCCCGCGAAGTCAGGCCAAGAAAATATGCGATATACAAGGGCTCTTCTTCACGGCTTGATGTCAATTTTCACTCGCTCCCCACCGGAGACCCTAGACATTCTCTCATTTCTCTGTATTCTAAACGGATAAGAAATTCCATCGTCTTGAAGGAGAAAAACATTTAGAGGGTGCAGAGGTAGACCTAGAGAATGGAAGATGACAGACTCTGACACCGGACCGACACTTAGGTGAAGGAGAACTCCTCAAACACTCCATCCTCGTGGCTCCAAGGCAGCGGAGTACCCGGCTCCCGCCCTGGAGCCCACAGGGATCGCTGTCGACACCCCCACTGCCCAATCGGGACGCAGCAGCGCCTCCACTGTCCCTCCCATTGTCCCTCCCACTGTTTCTTCCACTGTCCCTCCCACTGTTTCTTCCACTGTCCCTCCCACTGCCCCCGCCACCTAGGCGAACTTTATTATTATTATCACTTTTGATCAACTTCTTTGAGAGCCGTGTAGACATCAAATGTGGAAACTGAAAGCCGCAGGTGGAATACATAAACTAGTTATCTGACGGTGCCAAGGTGTCCGACTTATATAACAGTCATATCTAGACAACCACGCTCAGTCGGTTCTTATCTTCTTTACTCTGTTCTTCAAAGATGTCGAGAATACATGCTAAATATTGGAACTGGTAATTGCTTCCTATGTGTTGGAGATACAAGGGCAGGGAGTTAACAGGATGAGAAGGGGTAGACGTTTTTCAGTTTTGTTCATTCACTGCATTCTCTGAACGTATAGTATGCGCGTTGCGCCGTACTTTTGCGGTTCGTTGAAATGTTGTTTCTAATCAGAAGCTGCCTGTTCTGAGTTGACGACGTTTCTATGGTAACTAGTTACGGTTGATCATCTTAGATATTTAGATGTACTTGAAAAGGTGAATCGGAGTCCTCCTTGGTGTAATCTTCATCTTCTTCTTCAATGAACCGACGCTACACTTTTAGCCTGGTGAGGTCCACGAAGGAGACAGCGTTTCAGGTCTTCGCTGGTCCCCCACTGCGTTTCGAGAATGATCTCAACCCCAGGCTAGATTGCCTCTCTTTGGTCTGCACAAATGGGGCAATCCTGCAGGATTTGTTTTGGTGTTTACTTCGGGGCTCTGTAATTGTATGTGACCTTCTTTAAGACTCATTTTGTGAAGGTCGGCCTTGAGTTTGCAATGTACCGGTCAGTCTGAAGCTCTTTGTCTGTCCACCTCTGTCAAGTTGGTCTGTGCTGCATTTTCTAGCTTATGTTTGATGTGCTGGCCTCTCCATTTCGTCTTCGTGGATCATTTTATTAGTGTCTTTACATCTTTATAGCTCTGTGGATGGCGAGTCTCCATGCCGTCACTTTTTGCTTTTTCGAGCTCATCTGTTTTCTGGTTTCCAATGATCCCACAATGGTCCGGAATCCACTGTTTTACTAAATATGTTTTTTTGGGGGAAACCAACCTGATGTTACCATTTATTTCGTGTGAGAGTATCTTGTTTGGGGCTTGAAATGAGTTGGAGCACGCTCATGAAGTCTGTTAGAGTGACCACTGGGAACAGTGGGACTACTTACATATCTAACAGTGCTTTAGAAGATGGACCTGGGTCCGCCTTGATGTAGTTCAATACGTTGCTTCTCCTAATTGAGCTCACATTTATGGGAATTATAATGTCGATCACCATCTCGCTGAAAACACTTCTCACACCTAATCTGTTTCTAGGGCCGCAAACGAGGATGCGAGATAGGGGCTCCTGATCAATATGTTTCACTCTTCGAAGCTTTATTTATGGGCTCACGATGAAGCTGTGAATTAGTTGACAATAGCCATCGACTCGTAGCGGGTTACTTGCATGATCAGGGTCAGCGCATCAGAGCTGATCAAGACCTTATTCTTCTTTTACGTGTCGTCTTTGGGAACGGGCTTCACAAGTTACTAATGCAATCTGACCAAGAGATAAGGATCGCAGTTGGAAGGCAAACACGGTACTACAAAAGCTAGTTGAAATCGGCTTTGTCGGACCGAAAGGTCCAGATATCGCAGCCTCGCTGGTAACTACGACACAACGTGCTATTCGGGACGAACGCCGATGAAAAAACAAGTTTACTCTTTTCTACCTTGGTCGATCAGTTTCACCTGACCCTGTCTACTCTTCTTCTCCTTGATCGATTAGTTTCACCTGACCCTGTTTACTCTTCTTCTCCTTGATCGATTAGTTTCACCTGACCCTGTTTACTCTTCTTTTCCTTGATCGATCAGTTTCCCCTGACCCTGTTTACTCTTCTTCTCCTTGATCGATTAGTTTCACCTGACCCTGTTTACTCTTCTTCTCCTTGATCGATCAGTTTCCCCTGATCCTGTTTACTCTTCTCTCCATTGATCGTAAGTTTCACCTGACCCTATTTACTCTTCTCTTCATTGATCGTAAGTTTCACCTGACCCTGTTTACTCTTCTCTCCATTGATCGTAAGTTTCACCTGACACTGTTTACTCTTCTCTCCATTGATCGTAAGTTTCACCTGACCCTGTTTACTCTTCACTCCATTGATTGTAAGTTTCACCTGACACTGTTTACTCTTCTCTCCATTGATCGTAAGTTTCACCTGACACTGTTTACTCTTCTCTCCATTGATCGTAAGTTTCACCTGACCCTGTTTACTCTTCTCTCCATTGATCGCTAGTTTCACCTGCCCTTGTTTACTCTTCATACCTTTAGATCCACCACAACCAATATTGGGAAGTTGTTTATTTTTGTTCTTTTCCCTAGCATTGGACTGTAAGAACAATATCTGCTGCAGGAAGTGGATTAAAGGCAGGGCTTTTCTATTCATTTATTAGATATCCCATTTAACCTACATGATTCACCGTCAAGTAACATTATAGTTTGACTGCACTTGAGACTCATCTCCCCCTTTTTCTTGCTGGTAGGAGCAGCCCAGCTGTGGTATGGCCAGTATCATCTTTTTCTTCTTCATTGTTTGTCCAGAAAAGAACGTTGTGACGCTGTGTCGCAGTTTACAGCGAGGTTGCGATGTCTGCGCCTTTGACTCATTCGATTTCAGCTGGCGTTTTGTGAGAACAGGGTTTACCTTTCCAACGCGATCTACATTTCCTTAGCCAGATTATACTAAGTGCAGCATGTTTCCAGGGCCGCCACTTGAAGTCGGAGTAGACTCTGGTCAAATCTATTTCACTGACCCTGATGCAAGCAGTCAGCTATGAGTCGTTGACTGCTCTCAGCTCAATCCGTATACTGCATCATCGACTCTACTGCACTTATAACTTGCTCCACAAGGTTTTGTAATTCCTCCTCCCTTTCAATCAATAGAAGTATGTCATCAGTATAACGAAGATAGTTTATTATTCTTCCGTTCACCTTTCTCCAGACAAACCTCCGTCTTGCCTGAAGATATGTTTAGTGTGCAGGTTAAAGAGGCGAGGTGACAACACACACCCCTGCCGTGCGCTTATACTTATTACAATGTTTGGTGAGTAGTTATTTTTGCATTTGATTGTTGATATTTGCTCCCAGCACAAGATACCAGTGTTTCTGATATCTTTCCCTTCTATGCATATTTCCTGGAGGCACGTAACTAGCTGTTTATGTTGGACTCTATCAAAAGCGTTCTTGTAGAAACATACACCAATAATATAAAATAAAGTGAATCGTTTAATACTATGCTTTTATTATGTTGTCTGGTGAGTGAGTTTTTTCTTCCGACTCCTGGATATATGCATGTCTCTGCGTTAGTTTTCCCTAGTTTGTTTACTTACACGCCTCCGAGTTTCCTCATTGTTTATCTATTTATCTTGAGCAACTAAACAATAGAAGCTCTAAATATAACCTGGGCATTAGTTTTGAGAGCACGAAGATTGAGATAATTAACGAAACGAATGAAAAGATAACATCACTAATGAAAAGCAAGAGAGGAGACACTGAAGAAAGCATTTTGGAATCTTTATCTTGGAAACGTAATAATAGAAAGTAGCGCATGTACAACACAGCTCAATTGAGAACAGGAGAAAACCAAAACAGATTTAGAAACGCAAAAAAATAGTTTTAACAGTTTTTTTTAAAATAACTACATTGAAAACACTTCCTGGTATATTATGCCAATCAATTAAGGCATTAACAGAAAAAAATATTAGTACATGAAATCCCAGAGGCGGCACTACAACACAGGTCCTTCAACACGACTGGGAAGTACTGCCCAGAAGGAACGTTACCATTTGTACTACGGGATAAGTATATATATATATAGGGCGTCGCTGTAGTCAAAACGTTAAGGCACTCGTTTCTCAGTACGATGTACAGAAACGGCGGGCGTTCAAATTACTCAAGTTTCAAGCAACGCCTGGTCTAACTAACGTGAGGTATGACCAGAATGTCTGCATCATGAGCTACCTCCAGTTGTCTCGACCAATAATCTTGCCACTGATCCAGGTTAATTCGGGTCAAGATGGTGAGATTGATGGCCAGCACATTCTCTTTCCCTCTATAATCCAAGTACAGCGCTGATCATATTATTAAGATCGAACCGTCTGATGCTGTGGACATTATCGCTTGCGACGTGCAATAATGTAAAGTATGTATGTATATCCAAAGAACCATTACCTGTTGAAAACCGAAAAAGTAGGTTGTTTAACGTTGTCGGGGCAAAACTTCTAAAGCTAACAAAATGCCTATTCTTCTTCTTTCTTCTTCTTCGTACGCAGTCAGACAGTAACCATTATTTTTTCGAAAAAAGCGGCGGTCATCCTGAGGCTGTCGCCGCTGCCATAGAGCTTGTCTTGCAGTTCCACTGGTGATGGCCACATCTGCTCTCTCTGATCCTCGTATGTCGGGCAGTTCTGCAGCAGATGTTCCGCGGTCATTTTACCGGTACCGCACGGGCATTCGTCGGAACCACCTATCTTCAATTTGTTGAATAGGTGGTACCTCAGTCTATTGTGGCCAGTGCGAAGTCTGACGACAACGACCTGCTCTCTTCGGTTCAACTGGTAATAGGCATCGTTTTTGGTGTAACCAGTATGTTCGGTTTCCCATTTGGTCATGTATCTGGCTTTGATAAGCCGTTTTGACTCTTCGTACGTCATACTAGTATCTGTTTGTGGTAGTCTTGCACCTTCTTTTGCCAGTCTGTCTGCCTCCTCGTTGCCTTGGATGTTGCAGTGTGATGGGACCCACTGTACCACTACCCTTTTTGGTGCGGACTGCTGGCACAGTTTGCAGAGTGCTGCTCTTAGGTCATTAAGCTCAGTGTTTTTCTGGCTTTTTAGCGCTATGAATACGGCGAGAGCATCTGTAAGCAGGACTATATGGCTTTCATTTTCTTTATGTGTCAAAATGCCTATTCAATAATGGTTGGAATGAAGTCAGGAAAGGCGGCATGCGCGGAATCATGCAGACGACTCAAAGATCCAATTACCCGTTTGTCTGGACCTTTGATTGCAAGTTTAGAAAGGGTTTTACATCCTTCACAAGTATTGAGTAAGATTGTCCCGTGTCAGATATTGCCGTTGAGATGCCAACATTGTGAAAGATATTAGTTTTGTTTGGGAGGGGGTGAGTGGGTGGTAGGTGGGTTCAGTTCCCTTCCTTGCTTGGCTCCTTTCCATACAACTACATCAAGTTCCTACTTGTAGCACGAAGAGACGAGTGTTTGCATCTTTGCTGTCAGAACTCAGCACTCTAACCACTCTGCCTTTAAGCCCCTCGTAGATCGAGTGGAACTGAGAGTACGCTTACTGTAGTCTTCCAAGCATGACGACAAAGACCAGTGGAGAGGGTTGTGAATGATGTTAGCATCTGATAATGAAAATCTAGTTGGTACAATAGTAACGATTATTATTAGCACAAATCGAAAACAAAGTACACTTAAAAGAAAACATACATACATTTGAATACATTTTCATTTCGTTTTTAACAGTCTGCACGTCATTGACACATAATGAGAGCCTGTCATAATTTAACAGTCTGCACGTCATTGACACATAATGAGAGCCTGTCATAATTTAACAGTCGGCACGTCATTGACACATAATGAGAGCCTGTCATAATTTAACAGTCGGCACGTCATTGACACATAATGAGAGCCTGTCATAATTTAACAGTCTGCACATCATTGACACATAATGAGAGCCTGTCATAATTTAACAGTCTGCACGTCATTGACACATAATGAGAGCCTGTCATAATTTAACAGTCTGCACGTCATTGACACATAATGAGAGCCTGTCATAATTTAACAGTCTGCACGTCATTGACACATAATGAGAGCCTGTCATAATTTAACAGTCTGCACGTCATTGACACATAATGAGAGCCTGTCATAATTTAACAGTCTGCACGTCATTGACACATAATGAGAGCCTTTCATAATTTAACAGTCTGCACGTCATTGAAACATAATGAGAGCCTGTCATCATTTAACAGTCTGCACGTCATTGACACATAATGAGAGCCTGTCATAATTTAACAGTCGGCACGTCATTGACACATAATGAGAGCCTGTCATCATTTAACAGTCTGCACGTCATTGACACATAATGAGAGCCTGTCATAATTTAACAGTCTGCACGTCATTGACACATAATGAGAGCCTGTCATAATTTAACAGTCTGCACGTCATTGACACATAATGAGAGCCTGTCATAATTTAACAGTCTGCACGTCATTGACACATTGACATTGCAAACTGGTTCCTTGCTTGCATGGGGTAAGAATATATTATAGAAGATTGTCAATAAAGTTGGCACCCTGATCATGTCAAAATCGGAGGGATCAAGATGCTGAGCAGCGCATGAGCTGCAGTGGTCAGCGACCCATAGCTGACTGCTAGTGTTAGGGCCAGCGAAACAGAGCTGCCAAGACCCTTCTACACCTCCACGCGGTGATCCTGGATAACAGGCTGCAGCAGGGCAGACTGGCTAAGGAGAAGGGAATGCTAACCCGGTACTCAAAAAATGCTTGCTGAAGTCCAATTTGTTGGACCGAAAGGTGCAAATATCGCAGTCATGCTGTAAACTACAACGCATTCCGTTCTCTGGACTGCATTCTGCTACTTAAGCCCTTTCAGTGTTTGGTAGCGGGAAATTGAGAATGAACGAAGCCAAGCCACGCCAAATTCAAATTAAGCATCTATTAGTACTACGCGTTTATTGTATTTCCTATATATTGATGTGGCCCATTTTCCAGTTACTGTAATGACTAAAGATGTATGTCCGGAGATAGGTTGCCAACCCCAGCTATACTATCACTTGGCCATCTCTTAATCGAACTATAATACGTACGTAGCTCGTATCATGCCTCTTTCTCAAATTCTGTGTGTTTCTCTTCCTACTCCAGATGATCATGCACTATGTAAATACATTCAAATCAGAATATATAACTTCTCTCGTATACCAGAATATATAACTTCTCTCATATGCCAGAATATATAACTTCTCTTATATACTATAATATATAACTTCTCTCATATGCCAGAATATATAAGTTCTCTAATATACTATAATACATAACTTCTCCCAAATGCCATAATATATAACTTCTCTCATATACTATAATATATAACTTCTCTCATATGCCAGAATATATAACTTCTCTCACATACCAGGATACATCTTCTCTCATTTGCCAGAATATATACCATCTCTAACATACCATAATACATAACTACTCTCATAAACCAGAATATATAACTTCTCTCACTATGCATAATCCTTCTGGTTTCATTTGGTATTCAGGGTAACCAGCGAATTGTGTTAAACTAATTTACGCTTGGAGATCGCTTCACGCCCGTGTGTCATCTCGGGCTTCTCTCTCGCTCTCTTCTCACCTCACTGTTTCATTTGACTCTGTCCCACAGTCATACTCTTGCACATCTTTCAGGGTGAGACCCTTCCATTGCACTTTGGTTGGGCTGGCTTCTGAAAGCGCACAAACCTAGCACAGATACACATCTACATCCAAGCCCTGGTTTATGCGTCTTAATATCGCCCAGGTTGACTACGGTCTAGGGGGGAATAGGCGCGCCTCCGCCAGTATAAACTAGTGAGGCAAACACATACAATTTTTAAAAAATTAAATCTTCTAAATCTTTCCGTCTTTTGTGGTTTTCAATCCAGCGCATGTTTGGTTTGCATTCCAAAGTTCCCCTATTGGTGTACATTATTCAAAAGCACTGTTTCTTGTCCATCTCCATTGCATTGTTTGTTATCTCGTTCATGTCTACAAGTGTTTGTGTGGCATATCCACCTAATGCGAGCATTATTCTGTGAATGCGAGTGCAAATTAACAGGTAATCTTTATTTTGTTTACTAACAGAAGATTCCATGTCATCCTTTGTTGATAAATGTGTGCTGACTGGATGTGATACTCTTAGTTACAATCCATGTTTCGGAGTCATACACAAGTTTTAGCAACACGAAAGAAACTTGAACAATATTTTGATAAAAGTCACAATAAACAAATTATGGAGAATTGTATAAGTCTTTTAAAGCTGCACAAGAGCATTTCTAGATAAAATATGAGCAATGTTTTAAAAAACAGTCACACCTTTGAGAAAACACCAAATCTACTTGCAAACTAATTTGAAGTTACAGCCAGTACCCGATAATCATTGGCTATTTCCGTTTTGTCAGACGTTAGTAATTATCCTTTGCAACAAGGAATGTAACTACAGCCCATGACGAAAACAGTCACGCATGTGACTCGTACGACCAATCCTAGCAGAGAAGCGCGATACGGATGTGTATTATTCTCTTTGTTGTGGTTTGCACAGTGTATGAGTTAATGCAAACCAAAAAATTACTGCATTCATCGAAGTCGTATGCATTGTGATCAAAGTGTCATTAATTCAAATCAAAGCATTATTTTTTTTATAAACATCTGAATGCCTTAAATAGCGCATCTGAGGCCAAGGATACAGCCAGCGAAACAGGCTGCGTTAGTGTCATCTGACAAGAAGAATAGGAATAGCAATGGAAAGACAAACCAAGTAGACAAATATTAGTTAGTTGTTAGTCGACCTGTACTTCTACAGCGGCAGATGCCACTGTGCAGGTCCCAGCTCTAGTATGAGCTGGATGTAGCCGGGAGAAGGGTTTCCTGCTTAGCGGGCTAGGCTCGAGTAGCTTAATACTCCTAATACTCCGCTGCGTTGAGACAAGCGCTTACGGAGACTGCTCGAAAGAAATCAAAGGAAGAATAGCCATGTCAGTGCAGAGACTGAACAGCCTGAAGAAATTATGGCAGAGCACAAACAAAACGATAAAAGTAAAAGTCTTGAGGGCCTGTGTTTTCTTGTGGCAGCTTACGGGTGTGAATCATGGGCGATTACCAAAACGTCTAGATAAAGAATCGAATCCTTCGAGTCAAAATGTTACAGAAAGATCCTTAGAATACACTGGACAAAGAAAAATACAAATGTAGACATTCGGCAAGAGTTGAGCAAAGAGGAGAACTGGTTTATCAATTCCATTAAGGCCAGAAAATGGAAATACTTTGGTCACATGAATCATATTCGACCCGCAATGAAATCCAAACTACGTGAACTTCTGAGTTACGGTGTTCTTTTGCAACATGGCAATACACGACCCCCATACTGCCCGTGCAACCGCTGCAGCCATCGATGACCTCCTCTTTCAGTACCTATCACATCCGATGATGTACTCCCCAGACCTTGCTCCAAGTGATTTCCACGTCTTAGGACGACTAAAAGAGGCATTGGGAGGAACGCCTTTTAGGTCCGATTACGAGATCTAGCAGGTGGTGCATGAGTGGTTACACACGGCATCAAGTTCATTTTTCTCTACAGGAATTCATACATTTTATAGGTGCTGGAAGATTTATATCCAACGCAATGGTGACTACGTTGAAAAATGATACCGTTGTGTTTCACTTTCATAATAGATTTACTAAAAGTGATATATTTATATTTGAAGCCCTCTCATATATATATATATATATATATATATATATATATATATATATATATATATATATATATATATATATATATATATATTATTTATTCTTTGTTTAGAGAAACATGGCGCACGCGATCGGTGCTCTCCTCCTAGAAAATAGACTTTCTCCAGAAGAGCACTAACTTAGGAGCTAATGTAAATAAATCCGACATTTGTTGGCGATGTTTCGTGCCAATCTCAAACATCGGATAAGCAGTACCGTTCTATAGTAATGCAGGCTGTCCCTCGCTAAATCTAAGATTAATTTTTTGTAAAAGACGATTTGTTTTAAGTCTATATTTTTTTTCTAATTCGTTTGTGAATATGCTGTTTTTTGTTTAAAATGACTTGCAACCCAGTTGTGTTATTGTTGCTGTTATCGATTAACATGTTTCACATACACAAATCATCACTATTATCATCATCGTCATCAAATGTACGCCGCAAGGCATTCATAATTAATTACTTTGAACAACCATTTGCCCTTTGAATAATTCTGCAGATCATATATGCTATTTTCTCTCAGCCATTTAATCAAGACATCCCATACATTTAGTCTCTGTCTGCCTCTTTCCCTTCTGTGTCAATCTTTCCTGTTGCCACAAAGTTGTATATGCCTGCCTGTCGAATATGCTGTCCAATAAAATACACTTGCGTACTTTTGACTTTAGTAAAGAAATTTAAATATAACTTTTGTTTTTTGTAATTTACATTTAATAGATTTTTGGTCTGTCTTTGGCATATGCAGCATTCTGCTCAAGATTTGCATCTATGTTATTGCAAGATTCTTATCAGCTTGTTTATTCATTATTTAAGATCCACATTTATAAAACAATAAATATTTCATATATGTTTGTTGTTGCTTAGATGTTTGCCTCACTAGTTTCTACTGGCGGAGGTGCGCCATTTTCCACCCAGACCGTAGTCCATTGAGCAATATCGGGACGCATAAACCAGTGCTTGGATGCATGTGTGCGTCTGAATGTACCTATGCTAGGTTTCTGCGCCCTCAGAAGCTAGCCCAACCAAAGTGCAATGGAAGGGAGTAGTGAAATAGTTCATATAACAGGTCAAGAACTTTTCTCTCAATTTCAAGGTCACGAACGTCTTTAAAGTGCAGTGAGTTTTGGGTCGTCGCAGATTACGTCATGCAGTGTGAGTGGTGAGGGGTGGTGGAGGGGTGTCGATGAAATGTGACGTCACACTATCAATATTATCTAGTCTATCGAATTAGTAAATGTATTTATTGTGTGGATTTGTCTGGGAATAACATTTGACCACAACCTGTCATACAAGTGCCATGTGGCTGCGTCTGGGAATAACATTTGACCACAACCTGTCATTCAAGTGCCATGTGGCTGCGTCTGGGAATAACATTTGACCACAACCTGTCATTCAAGTGCCATGTGGCTGCGTCTGGGAATAACATTTGACCACAACCTGTCATTCAAGTGCCATGTGGCTGCGTCTGGGAATAACTTTTGACCACAACCTGTCATACAAGTGCTATGTGGATTTGTCTGGGAATAACATTTGACCACAACCTGTCATACAAGTGCCATGTGGCTGCGTCTGGGAATAACATTTGACCACAACCTGTCATACAAGTGCCATGTGGCTGCGTCTGGGAATAACTTTTGACCACAACCTGTCATACAAGTGCCATGTGGCTGCGTCTGGGAATAACATTTGACCACAACCTGTCATACAAGTGCCATGTGGCTGCGTCTGGGAATAACATTTGACCATAACCTGTCATACAAGTGCTATGTGGATTTGTCTGGGAATAACATTTGACCACAACCTGTCATACAAGTACCATGTGGCTGTATCTGGGAATAACATTTGACCACAACCTGTCATACAAGTGCCATGTGGATGTGTCTGGAAATAACATTTGACCACAACCTGTCATACAAGTGTCATGTCAATCAACTCATGCAGAAATGGAATCGAGGTCAAACTTCGGACAGTTCTATCATCCGAACACGAAACAGCGGCTGCTTTTAATTATATAACCATCAGTTGTTTTGTTTTTGAGAGGTTTTTTTTTTTTTGGGGGGGGGGGGGGGGGGTTTGGTTTCTTTTTTCGTTCGCCTTATTTCTCTTATCCTCAAGGCCGTGTGCGTTGCACTGTGGTTTTTATGTTGCGCCTATCGGCCTAGTGCATCCGACTTCAGCATGCATTTTGATGTAAGTGTCTGCTTCCTCCTGCATTTTCTAAGGGTTTGCTCCCCTGGGGTAACGGCCGGTGCTGTGATGGGGATCGAACCCAGAACCTTCCGGTTGTGAGCCGTGTCACTTAACCACTAGCCCACGCCGTCCCCAACCATCAGCTGATTCTGTCTGTCGTGTTTGATGAGCTGGGTATCCTCACACGATCACAGTCTGGAAGGTTGGAACGTATCCAGCACGGAGGAGTGTAATTGGTCCTGGGTTACGCTCGGGATGCTCTCACTGTGAAGATGTGATACACGATTTGGTTCTGACAATAAAGTCCAGACATGATCTTGTCCAAGCTCTCTTGTATGCGAGACACTGCAGACGAGAGGCAATAATTGCACCACATTACTATATATAGAGGGAACAAGAATTGAATGACGGATGTCATGCGTGGTACTAACATAGCAGACGATCGGTAAGGTGACTAGGGTTGAGACAAATATCAAATGGGAAGAATGTATCCAAATTGACGGTTTAATAACAGACGGCAACCGATTCAAAGCTACCCTTGGCAGGAAGTGTAGAGAGTGGTACAATGTGAACGTGGAGCTACAGTTTGATAAGTGACAGTACTCTAGATGATTGTGTTGGTCTATTAACAGATGTATCGGTGCTGCGTGGTAAAGATCCTAATGGGGGTTTTCTGCTAAATGAAGGTAAGGTGAAGGCCGAGTGGAGAGGCGCTTACATGACAAATAACTTACAATATAAGAATGTAGGTCAAGGAAATTATTCAGCTCTGAAGTAGCTATCTGGGACCTCTTTAACAGGGGCAGTTATATTATCAGACTCATTAATTCGGTTGGAAGACCTAGAAGGGCTGGCTACTTCATGGATGGATGTTGTGTTGGTGGTTGGTTGGTTGTTGTCGTTATTCGAAGGTAGTCGTGCTGTGCTGTCAGACGAGCGGCTCCCAAAGAAGCTTCTCTACGGCGAGCTGAGAGAGGGATGGCGCGAGAGAGGGCGTCCAAAGAAACGTTTTAAAGACGGTCTGAAAAACTCACTGAAAAGTTGCCAGATAGACATCGACACCTGGGAATGTCTTGCGCAAAACAGATCTGACTGGAGAAGCGCAGTCAAATCGGGTGTAGCTACCGGTGAAGACGACCGTGTTGTGAAAGCCCAGAGCAGACGCGAAACCCGGAAATCCCGAACAGCGGGAACACCATCACCTGCTACAAACTCGTGTGCCCGATTTGTAGCAGATGTTTTCGTGCCCGCAATCGCCTGTTCAGCCACATGCGCACCCACACCCAACAGGGAAATCTGTGACAAGGATGATGTCGGCGGTCCTCATCGACAACAATGGACAGCTATTAATTAGTAATATAATTTCTAATCACGTTATTTAGATGCACAATTTATTATCTTTAATCACATTAACTAGACCTGCAATATATTTTATCTTTTGCCTTTCACTCTAAGCAAAATTGGAACTAAAATAAATGTTTACTTGTACCTTTAACACAACTAAAGAGATTAGTACAAAATATTTTCTGAAAAAAATCATGCATGTATAATAAATACTACGAGTGCAATTTGCCTTCTTGTTAAAATAAAGGTGCATTACATTTTATATTGTCTTTCAATCACTAAAATGAATGCGCAATAAAGTTACCCTTCATTCATCCATTATATCTGCTTCTTTCATTAACTATTAAACGTAAGCCCATACAATATTCTCACTGAAATGGGACGCACTGGACCGTTAGACGCAAAACAAAGCATAATGGATCCCACCTCATAATACAAGATGAATGAGAAAAACAATTTCACTACATATGAATGGGTGGATCCCAAACTGATCCCTGGACCCCTTGCTGGGGCGGCAAAAATATGGTAACTGCGTCTCCATGTATGCGTAAAAGGCGACTAAAGAGAGTTTCGCATGGAACTGGCAACCGCATCGTGTAAAAAAATTACTACGGAAACCATCACTGCAGGAGCACATCAATTACTTTGGCGCATGCTTCTTACAGGAGGCCATCTGTAGTTGTAGTCCAATAACATGTGGCCTGCCAATCTATGTTTTGCCTTGTCTGCATGGATTACCGCATCCATCACCAGGAACAATCGTCTTATGTCAGAATTGTGGAGACATTGCATACGTTGGTTCGGAGAGTGAATTCGGACGAAGCGTCTCTCAGGGGAGACCTGGATCACTCTCAGTTTGTCCTCTAGTGATTTTGTTAGTGTCACGTCACGACACCATAGCACATGGCGGGGAGTTCAGTGGAACTGAAGAGGGATGCTCGTAGGCCTTGGTCATGACAACCATCCAGAACCGTGTTAATAGACGAGAAGGCTGATATACTCGCGCGGCGACGTCTTTTCAGTTCGGGTTCCAGGTTATTCTCCATATTGAGAAGGCGCCCAAGATAAATGTACTCGTAGACATCCTCTTATCGTACATCGCCAAGGAAGACTGTACCACAAGTGGCGAAGCGATTGCGCAACATTTTGGTCTCCGAGATCCAAGAGCAAAGGCAAAAGAGAGGCATTCCTAAGACAACTTGGTGAAGAACTAAAGAAGTCAAAAGTAAGATTAAGAACTAGAAATGGAGCAGCGTACAGCGAATGCCCGGAGATCGAGTCAAGTTGAGGAAGTATGTTTGCTGCCCTTAAAGACTCCACCAGTCTTTATGGTCACTGACTGTTTCACTTGTCATCGGGTTAATAGAGAAGGAAGTTTTTTCTCTCTTAGTCACTCCACTTTTACTTGTAAGGGTCTTATATATATACCTGTAATCTTCTTCTTCTTCTTCTTCTTCGTTCGTTCTCAATCTCCCACTAATTAATAGCTGTCCATCGTTGTCGATGAGGACCGCCGACATCATCCTTGTCACAGATTTCCCTGTTGGGTGTGGGTGAGCATGTGGCTGAACAGGCCAATGCGAGCACGACAACATCTGCTACATATCGGGCACACGAGATTTGTAGAAGGGGGTGGTGTTCCCGCTGCTCGGGATTTCCGCGTCTCGCGTCTGCTCTGGGCTTTCACAACACGGTCGTCTTCACCGGTAGCTACACCCGATTTGACTGCGCTTCTCCAGTCAGATCTGTTTTGCGCAAGACATTCCCAGGTGTCGATGTCTATCTGGAAACTTTTGAGGGAATCCTTCAGACCGTCTTTAAAACGTTTCTTTGGGCGCCCTCTCTCGCGCAATCCCTCTCTCAGCTCGCCGTAGAGAAGCTTCTTTGGGAGCCGCTCGTCTGACATACGGACGAGGTGTTCGGCCCATCCTAGTCGTGCTTTTTCTAGCAGTGCATGGATGCTGAGCATGTTAGCCTTCGAGAGAACCTCGATGTCTGGGACGCGATCTTGCCATCGGATGTGGAATATTCGCCTCAGGCAACCTGTGTGGAAGTGGTTTAATTTCCTTTCATGTCCAGAGTATACAGTCCAGCTTTCGCAAGCGTATAGTAGAGTTGGAATGATTGTTGCACGGTAGACTTTGAGTTTGGTCTTGACTCTGATGCCACGACGTGCCCAGACCATCGAGCGCATTCTACCAAAGGCTGTGCTGGCCTTTGCTATTCTGCTTGCCACCTCATCGTCTAGGCTGACAGATCTCGACAGCGTGCTGCCCAGATATGGGAATTTGTCTACGGCATTCAACGTCTGCCCGCTGACTGTAGTCTCTGGTTTTGTGTACGGCATGCCTGGTGCTGGTTGGTACATGACCTCTGTTTTTTTGGTATTTATGGTCAGGCCAACATTTTTGCATGCGGCAGAGAACTGGTCCATTCCAACCTGCATGTTCACTTCTGAGTTGCTCATTAGAGCGCAGTCGTCAGCAAATACAAGTTCCCTGATTATTTCGCCAGCCACTTTGGTTTTGGCCTTCATTCTTTTTGAATTGAGTAATTTGCCATCTGTGCGGTACTTTATGGATATTCCAAGCTCCAGTGATCTGAAGGCGTCTGTCATCGTCGCCGCGAACATCATGCTGAACAAAGTCGGGGCGAGTACACATCCATGTTTTACTCCGTTTGATACTAGAAACGTTTTAGAGATTGCACCGCTGTCCAGTACACGAGCACACATGCCTTCGTGTAGCTGTTTTACCATTGTTATGAACTTGTTGGGGCAGCCAAACTTAGACATTATCATCCACAGCCCTCCTCTGTTAACTGTATCAAATGCCTTTGTCAAATCAATAAATGTGGTGTACAAGGCCTGATTTTGTTCTCGACACTTCTCTTGTCTTGGCGAGCGGCAAAAATCTCCCACTATCTCCTACTACCAAACCCTGAAAGGGTAAGTAGCAGAATGTAGTCCAGAGAACGGAATGCGTTGTGGTGTAGAAGGGTCTTGGCAGCTCTGGTTCGCTGGTCCTGCCGCTAGCAGTGAGCAATGGGTCGCTGACCACTGCAGCTCATGCGCTGCTCAGTATCTTGATCCCATATACATGTAATCGAATGTGCAGAGAAGCAGATGATTTGCAGTTGTGTATTTTACGTGATGGATGCGTAGGTTCCTTTTAGTCTTCGCGATAGCCATTATTGGGTAGAAATGTCGTTACCTTTAGAATCTATGCCTGGATAGCAGCCAACAGCCTCCTCTTTTCGGTTCTATTCGATTGTTTTATTTTATTTTACACAAGACCGCCAAGTTTATCGTCCGTTCCTGATAGTCCTAGACGCAGATCTCATGTACTTTGAGAACACGGAGCGCTTGAAAAGTGCGGAATTCTAAACCCCACTTTTGTTCTTTTGTTTCATGAGAGACGAGGGCCTTACTTCTTAGCTATAGTGACCCCTAGAAAGAAGAACAAGAAAAGTAATTGTACAATATACTTTAATAAAAATGTAAACTCACGTTCTGCTAAGTAATGTATCTGTCAAGCACATCTTCGCGTCACGGTTGATTAGCACGGTTGAGTGATATTACGTTCAAGTTGACACGCTTGGATTACCGTTCTGCAAAGCTGCGCTGATAGCGTTCTCGTTGTCTAGTCCGTAGGCTGGCTCTACGGTTGATGATGTCATTGTTGTCGTAGTCATGTTGGTAACACTGAGTACAGTCCTGTTAAAGGTGTATGTGTAGACCTGGGAACAGCCCAGTTCAATGTGACTGGTTGACATTGAGTACGGCCCTGTTCAAGGTACCTGATTTGCACTGAGTACAGCCCAGTTCTTCTTCTTCTTCTTCGTACGCAGTCAGACAGTAACCATTATTTTTTCGAAAAAAGCAGCCGTCATCCTGAGGCTGTCGACACTGCCATAGAGCTTGTCTAGTGTTGCCACTGGTGATGGCCACATCTGCTCTCTCTGATCCTCGTATGTCGGGCAGTTTTGCAGCAAATGCTCATCGGTCATTTGCCCGGTACCACACGGGCATTCGTCGGTGCCACCTATCTTCGATTTGTTGAATAGATGGTACCTGAGTCTATTGTGGCCAGTGCGAAGTCTGAAGACCACGACCTGCTCTCTTCTGTTCAACTGGTAATAGGCATCGTTTTTGGTGTAACCAGTATGTTCGGTTTCCCATTTGGTCATGTATCTAGCTCTAATAAGCTGTTTTGACTCTTCGTATGTCATACTAGTATCGGGTTGTGGAAGTTTTACACCTTCTTTTGCCAGTCTGTCTGCCTCCTCGTTGCCTTGGATGTTGCAGTGAGATGGAACCCACTGCACCACTACTCTTTTTGGTGCGGCCTGCTGGCATAGTTGACAGAGTACCGCTCTTAAATCGTTAAGTTCAGTATTTTTCTGGCTTTTCAGTGCTGTGACTACGACCAATGCATCTGTAAGCAGGACTATATGGCTTTCATTCCTTTTACCTGTCACCATTTCTTCCACTGCCGCCATCAGTGCCTCTGCCTCCGCTCTGAAATTGCTTGTGTATTTTCCAGTAGCGAATGACAGTGTTATTTTTCTGCCATTTGGTAGGCTCAGTAATGCTGCAGTCCCTCCGTTCTGTGTTGTATTTGTTACGGAACCGTCGATGTATACATGGGTCCAGTCCATGCTTGGGTAGTTTTCCGTAATGAAACTCAGGGTAGTATCTCTTCTTTCTTTTTCAGACTGGCAGTTTTTGTTTCTAATACCTGGTATAATTTCTACCACCTCTTGAAATATATGCTGCCTCCAGGTAGGTTTTCGTACAGTAGGGATGGGCTTTGGTGTGGTTAGTGCGTTCATAGGGTCTTCGTGCATCTTTGCTTTGGCTATTTCTGCAAAGTTTCTTCGCTTTAGCTTCCCATTTCCGAAATTGTTTAGTCTCTGGTGCATTGGATGGTCGGTCAGTCTTCCAGTCTTCTGGGTTTCTTTGATTGCAGCTGGGCTCTGCAGTCTCTTCTGTCGACAGCCCAGTTCAAGGTACCTGATTTGCACTGAGTACAGCCCAGTTCAAGGTACCTGATTTGCACTGAGTACAGCCCAGTTCAAGGTACCTGATTTGCACTGAGTACAGCCCAGTTCAAGGTACCTGATTTGCACTGAGTACAGCCCTGTTCAAGGTGTCTGGTTAGCACTGATTATAGCCCTGTTCAAGAGGCTTATTAGCACTGAATACAGCCCTGTTCAAGAGGCTTGTTAGCACCGAGTACAGCCCTGTTCAAGGTGTCTGGTTAGCACTGAATACAGCCCTGTTCAAGAGGCTTGTTAGCACCGAGTACAGCACTGTTCAAGGTGTCTGGTTAGCACTGAATACAGCCCTGTTCAAGAGGCTTGTTAGCACCGAGTACAGCACTGTTCAAGGTATCTGGTTAGCACTGAATACAGCCCTGTTCAAGAGGCTTGTTAGCACTGAGTACAGCCTGTTCGACAGGCGTGTTAGCACTGAGTACAGCCTGTTCAAGAGGCGTGTTAGCACTGAATACAGCCCTGTTCAAGAATCTTGTTAGCACTGAGTACAGCCTGTTCAAGAGGCGTGTTAGCACTGAGTACAGCCTGTTCAAGAGGCGTGTTAGCACTGAGTACAGCCTGTTCGACAGGCGTGTTAGCACAGAGTACAGCCTGTTCAAGAATCTTGTTAGCACTGAGTACAGCCTGTTCAAAAGGCGTATTAGCACTGAGTACAGCCTGTTCAAGAGGCGTGTTAGCACTGAGTACAGCCTGTTCAAGAGGCGTGTTAGCACTGAGTACAGCCTGTTCGACAGGCGTGTTAGCACAGAGTACAGCCTGTTCAAGAATCTTGTTAGCACTGAGTACAGCCTGTTCAAAAGGCGTATTAGCACTGAGTACAGCCTGTTCGACAGGCGTGTTAGCACTGAGTACAGCCTGTTCAAGAATCTTGTTAGCACTGAGTACAGCCTGTTCAAAAGGCGTATTAGCACTGAGTACAGCCTGTTCAAGAGGCGTGTTAGCACTGAGTACAGCCTGTTCACGCCATTGGGCGCATATGAAATATGGCGTTAGTCCCATATTATTTTGTAACCCACTGCACTTAGTGGATTATGTAGTCAGTATCACGCCGGCCGCCTTTACTTCCCGGACTGCACCGGTAACCATTTAAGGCTGGGTCGACCCAAGCGCCGTTGCGATCTGAAAAAACATTTCCGCATCCAACTGGGGAATGAAACTAGGACCACTCAAATGCGAAGCCAGCACTGAGTACAGCCATATTCAACATCTTTCAACATTAACATCTTTATTTCAAAGTCTGTGGCATACTTTTTAAAACACAAGTACTGCGTGGGCTTGACAGTGGCGTATCTTCAACAAAAGGAGTCTGACGCCACGTTAGGGTCAGAAAAAGTATAAAGACAAAGTCTCCACCTTATATCCATGCCATGGGCTTGAAATTATAACAGCCTGGTCAACGAGGTGCAGGTCATGCCAAATGTGGAATATTGTTGCTCTAGTTTTCATTCCAACTTAGGAGGTAGGTACTTCACAAAGCTGAGCTGTTGGTCCATGTGTTTGGGTCATACGTGATAGGCCATTCGTCCTAAAAGTCGCTTGTAACTACTGAATTGTCAAAAATAGCTTAAAGGAAAGTTATAAATGAAACTAAATAATCTAAAATGTGTGTCACTCCTTCGTCTTCTTTTTTCGTATCCTCTTCTGTTGGATGAAGGTCACTGAGGTTAGAGTGATGTGAAATGTAACTGGCCACCTTAAGATCACATTGTGTATCTGTAAACACACTTTGCTGCAGCCTGATCAACGAGGTGGGGATCGATACTGTGATCTGCCGAAGACGGATGTGTCGAACCAAAAGGTGCAAATATCGCAATCAAACTGTAAACTATCGACACAACGCATTCCGTTCTCCGGACTACATTCTTCTACTTGCAAAGCCTTTTCAGGACCTGATAGCGGGAGATTGAGAACGAAAGCAGAAGAAGAAGAAGAAGAAGAAGAAGAAGAAGAAGAAGAAGAAGAAGAAGATACTGTGATCCCTATAGTGATGACTCTACTGAGGTTAGGAGTGACCAGAACGTCATGTGATATTAGAAGATCCACCACAATTCACTGCCTGCGAAAATTTCCAGTGCCGGAACAACTCAGTACGAGCAGAATCGTAAACAAACTTCTACTCCTTATGATTTTTCTGGATAGCGTAGTGGTACAGACGATGAGGCTAACGTCTGGTTAGCGTAGTGGTACGGACGATGCGGCTAACGTCTAGTTATCGTAGTGGTACGGACGATGAGGCTAACGTCTAGTTATCGTAGTGGTACGGACGATGAGGCTAACGTCTAGTTAGTGTTGTGGTACGGACGATGAGGTTAACGTCTAGTTAGTGTAGTGGTACGGACGATGAGGCTAACGTCTAGTTAGTGTAGTGGTACGGACGATGAGGCTAACGTCTAGTTAGTGTAGTGGTACGGACGATGAGGCTAACGTCTAGTTAGTGTAGTGGTACGGACGATGAGGTTAACGTCTGGTTAACGTAGTGGTACGGACGATGAGGCTAACGTCTAGTTAGCGTAGTGGTACGGACGATGAGGCTAACGTCTGGTTAGCGTAGTGGTACGGACGATGAGGCTAACGTCTGGTTAGCGTTGTGGTACGGACGATGAGGCTAGCGTCTAGTTAGAGTAGTGGTACGGACGATGAGGCTAACGTCAAGTTAGCGTAGTGGTACGGACGATGAGGTTAACGTCTGGTCAGGCTAAACACACTGATCAGACAGCCAGAAGAAATATACTGGCCAACACCCTCGCCTGACCTCCTCGTTGGTCGTCCTGCAAACGGGCTGTTGTCCAGAACAACAGTCTGACTAACAATGTCAGGTTCGATGTGATCCCCTTAGTGGTGAGTGACACGCAGATGAAGCTAAGCATTAGAAACCAACCAACCAGCGTAGTGGTAGTGCACCGGTCTTTTCATGAGTAAGGTACGGGGTCCAACTTCTGGTACCAGCCGGCCTATAAATGGGTACCCGACTTAATGTTGTTGAAAATAAAGAAGCGATAAAAAGAGTTGGCTACCTTATCCCTTAGACGATGTGGCTCGTGCAATGAAATCGTTAACACTTGATCTAAGACAGCAATGCGTATGTTGGCCTTGCTTTAATTAAACCTTTGTAGTTAGACCATAGACAAATAGGCAAATAAATAGATCAAAGCTGCAGCGGTACTGAATGTTAGAAGTCGATAAAAACACATATAGATGTAATCGCATCAGGACTTAAACAAAACGATACGTACGTTACGGGCGCAAGGCCTTCATTAGGGACAAAGAATGAACGAAATCAACTAACAAACCATAACGCAAAACAAGACATGATGTAAAATTAGATGTACAAGTTCGCCACCAAAACAGGATGTGCCAGGAAAGTGTCAGTTATGCCAGTTATGAAATACACTGGACTAAACAAGAAATGGTCATTATGATTGAACACGGGCAAAAACAGGAGAAACATTTAAATAAATCACACAATAATAAACCGCGCAATATAAACACGTATCAAGAGAAATACATACACAAACATATCACTGCGCAAATTAATGAATACACGATAATAATAAGAGAATGAGAAAGAGAGAGAGACAAAGAGACAAAGAGAGAGAGTGAGAGATGTATAAAGAAAAAGAAATAGAAAGGAAAAAAGGGCGGAATGAGAAAGAAGCCTACGCAAACGTTTGGAATGTATTCAAACCTTGGGATAATGAGCTTTTCACATTGTTTCTAGCTGTAACGTGTCTAGGCCTATTGTCGCTAGAGCTTTCTTTCAAACTCAGCACGCCTGCTTCACATTAAGCTATGTTATGATATATAGATATGAATGGTGGGGCGCAATATCATTAGACGAGGAATCGTGTGCCATAGAGGGGCTAATCCTTTACATTCTGACATCGCTGCCACCGATCTGGACCGGATGTTTACGTGGCTGTTGATCGTCCATCTTTTCAAAGTAAACAACACGGAGTAGATGGAGGGAGAAACCCCGTTGGGGGAAAACCGCAAAGGAGTTACCGACACGACCTACAGGGCAAGTCGTTTATAAGTACTTGAATGACACGCATCAATCGAACCTGATAAGAAATATAAGTCGTGTACACTTATTGAGATTTAAACTCACCCTTTTCTGACAACTACAAGAAAGAGGTGTAGCTGGGCCTTCGGCATTTCTGGGGTTCACTTCCCATAGAGGTACGACCTTCCTTATTCATAAATCAGAATACATGCAAATTAGTACGTGTCACCACCCACCTCCTGCCCCTTCAAACACTTCCCGGCCACTTCTTACAATGTGATGAACGTTAGGCCAGTCAACCAGAGTATCTTAATTAAGCAAGGATTGAGATTGTTACAGATGACATATGTTCATGCGTAGTAAACCCCACTGTTTGCCCTGGCCGTTATTCTATCTTAGAACATTCTCACACTCATCCACATCATCATGACCATACTCAGTAAATGACGTATCACACAGCAGGTGGCATATTTATTATATCATACTCATATTTATTATATCATACTCATATCATAGAATGAGTAGAGAAATTACAAACACAATATAATACATATCTTAGCTAAACATTCTACTAAAACGGGAATTGTAAGCATTAGCTATTGATGGAATTCCCAACTAACTAAAAACCCAGTTCTATTGCCTTGCAATTACATCACACACACAGCGCCTTAACTGCGTCCTCAACTCACCTTATCTTACTCACTGAAATCCCCTCAGGCGGGCGATCTCGACATAACTCGTTCACAATGTGTCCTTGCTTACAAACACACGTTCACATTATCTATTAATGCAAAACTCACACACCTATTTCAGCGATCCTGTTCTATCACTAAACATTCGTCCAACCGTCTATCAATCGCTCCTCTATCTAAGTCGGTGAGTTAAACATACTATCTACATTCAGTTTCTCTCTCTCTCTCACTCTCCTCCATACATCCTCTCTCTCTCTAGCCTCTCTCCATCCCTCTATCCAGCCTCTCGAGCTAAACTTTGTCTCGAGTTATATATCCTCAAGCAAGGCCAGAGCTTGACCAATCGATCTCAGGTGATGGCCATCTTCAGTCCCATTGGACGAAACACTTTGCACACCTGTCACTCATTCTCTCGAAGCAAGCCCCGCTGCCAATTTCGTCTGTCAATCAATCTCCCCCTACCAAAATCGGAAGGCCAGTGGTCAGTTTCTACCTGTCCACATTCCTTAACCCAACTCTGTTCTCCTTTGCTGAGACGGTGGGTGACCTTGACATGCATTCAGGTAGCTTTAAGCTTTAACATGTTCAGGCATCCTAAACTCCCCTTGCTCCGGCGGGAACTGTTACACATGCAGGAAACATACTATGACTTCATACATCCTTTAAAGCTGCATGCTCACGCAGGAAGAGAGAGAGAGAGAGGGAGAGAGAGAGAGAGAGAGAGAGAGAGCAATGCTGGCCTCGCGAGACAGGTGTGAAACAAAAGTTATATGGAGATAGAACTTATAAATAACAGTATCCTCGGTAAGAGTTACCGGGACCTTAATCTGAGAATGAATGGAAGAAGAAGAAGAAGAATTAGAAGAGAGAGAGAGAGAGAGAGAGAGAGAGAGAGAGAGAGAGAGAGGAATAGAGAGCAATACTGGCCTTGCGAGACAGGTGTGAAACAAAATTTGTATGGAGATAGAACTACCTTATAAATAACAGTATCCTCGGTAAGAGTTACCGGGACCTTAATCTGAGAATAAAGGAAAAAGAAGAAGAAGAAGAATTAGAAGAGAGAGAGAGGAAGAGAGAGCAATACTGGCCTCGCGAGACAGGTGTGAAACAAAAGTTGTATGGAGATAGAACTACCTTATAAATAACAGTATCCTCGGTAAGAGTTACCGGGACCTTGATCTCAGAATGAAGGAAGAAGAAGAAGAAGGCGGAGAAGAGGAAGAAGTAGGCGAAGAAGAAGAAGAAACAAGCATTTTGGCTAGGTGTGCCGTTCCTTAATCATTCACTGTCCTCCAAACTGCCTGAAGAGCGGCGGGACAGTGCTTCCTAAAGTCTGACCCCTAACCTTTAACCTGCCATCAGGATCGGACCTCTAAAAGCTGTGTATGTATGGAATTCCAATTAGGTTCAGAAGGTCACACGCTTCTTCACCAGGAAACGCTGGAGACTTAGGAGATGAGATCGCATTAAAAGAGACTTTATCTTTGCAGGACTCTGATAAATCAACCAAAACATTTCAGCTCCCTTCGGAGCAGAGGTATTCAGCAAATATGTGCCAATTCCTCCTGTACTGAGTCATCCGACCCGGTTCTGCCCAAAGCTTCCCTTTATCTTGTACGCTAAGCTCAAGCTTTCTTCGGCATGTGTGTTTTTGGTTTCTTCTGCCGCTCTATCCCTGGGGATTCCAGAACAGAGACTGCCGTGTAAAAATATCTGCTTGTTTCCTTAATGTGTGTCCTATCCAAGACTAGCTTCTTCCCCCCATACCACATTCCATTTATATAGGTCTGGTTCTTCCCAACAAGCTCCTCATCTTTTATCTTGTCTTTTCTTTTGTTCTACTTCAATCATTTATATACCATGTTGGTTGTTGTTTTAGCTATTCTCCATGTTTCAAAATAAACACGTGGACATACTTTACACTGCAGTTAAAGACTAACTTTTCTTTTGGGCTTACTTTATTGCCATTTCTGTAAGTCTTCCTCCTCTCCACTTTTCTTATTTTGACATCTTTATCCGTACTTCTTAGTTTGTTTTTATTACTACAAGGACCACGTTTGTGATATGAGGTTCAGGTCATTGCAACCCTGCCACACTTTCCTACTTTCTCTTTATTGCTTCCAGGGACCAAGTTTGTGATATGAGTTCAGGTCGTTGCCATCTGTCAGATTCTCCTGTTATGTGCCAGTTCTGAGTTGTCTGTGCCATGTTGACCGACCCGGGTGACGCTTGGCAGACGGCAATTAGCTAGGCGATATCGGTATGAGCTTTTGGGTAATGGTAAGCATATTCTTCTCTACCATGAGAATGTAGAGATTGCCTTCACGTAATATTTCTGCTGTCTTTTGTGCTGTTCTGTTGAGAACCGATTTATTGCATTATTGCATTCAAGCAGACCCATATGTGCGCAGATTCTCTCAGCAAGTGGGCATAGCCGAGGATACTAATGATTCTCGCAGCTCACTGGTTGTACACACCCCTGTTTCCTCCTCTAAGGTACCAGACGCTGCTCGACCCACGCCTGACTTCAACATTTTGGATTTTCGGTACATCAATTGCAGTGTCCAAGAGGTGGGCATTGATCGACTTCAAAATGTCACTTCTATCAATATCCAATGTTTCTAGTACAGATGCCCAAAAATATCACTCCTATCCATATCCACCATCCTTAGTACAGATGCCCAAAAATGTCACTTCTATCCATATCCACCATCCTTAGTACAGAAACCCAAAATGTCAGCTCTTTCCTTGCCGTAAACCTAAACCGGCCAATGATAGTAAATTCACACAACCCCTGAATCGTATCGTTTTCTATCTATTATGCGTTGCATAACACGATAACTAGATTTTACCTTCATATATCCTCAGTTTGAGTGCCTCGGGGTAACTACTTCACTTCGTATCATCAATGTCATCCTGCACGTGCCACAATCTGAGATTAGCGTGTTCTTAAACACGAAGATTACGAATTAGATTCAAGTAGTTTTTAAACATATAGAAATTCATACTTTTACTTTTGACGCATTAAAACAGACAGCCAGTTTTAATAAGGCTAAAAATAAGTGAAGGCCAGAATTTTAAATAGGACGGTGGATGAAAAAGGAAACATATTTATGTTACACCTTTTTTTAAATGCTATAGAAAGGTATTAACCTTTCGAAATGGAAGTTTTTATAAAATACTAAATATACGAGGTTGTGGGGGGGGGGGAGGGATGGAGTGCCACATACATCACGTGGTTTAAAAAAAAGGGGGATCAACATGCTGAGCAGCGGATGAGCTGCAGTGGTCAGCGACCCATAGCTGACTGCTAGCGTCAGGGCCAGTGAACCAGAGCTGTCAAGACCCTCTTACACCTCCGCGCGATGATCCTGGATAACAGCTTGCAGCAGGGCAGAGATGCTAAGGAGAAGAGATGGAAGAGGGAATGCTAACCCGGTACTCAAAAAATGCTTGCTGAAGTCGGATGTGTTGGACCGAAAGGTGCAAATATCACAATCAAGCTGTAAACTACGACACAACGCATTCTATTCTCTGGACTACATTCTGCTACTTAGCCCTTTCAGGGTTTGGCAGCGGGAGATTGAGAACGAACGAAGCCAAGCCAAAAAGCAAAAAAATAATTAAATATGAAATGATTTTTAACGCAAAAGAACGACAACTGGTCAATTGTCTATTTAAGTACAGGTCGACTAAGATCGAAGATATATACAGGACCTGATCATTGTTAGGGTAGCTCACCAGTTAGTGAAAAATGTCCCCAGTGGGCATGTTCGGACTATAGTCCTGCAATTTATGTCAACAAGTATAAACTAGGCACTAATTCACTTTTATTTTCACGTAACAATGATTACCAAACCAAAATATATTGTTTTACTTACATAGTATTAGCCTATTTCTTTTGACGAAAAAAAATGCACTGCTGTCAAATGCATGGCGTTGTGCCCTTGAATATGCACTGTAGTACTATTTATCGATGGCTTTAGTAGTTTTAAATTGTGATTGTGGAGGTCCATTTAGATTTACCATAATAAGCTAGCATATGTACATTCTATTCGAACCGTAATAGCATTAATAATCGTGCGAGTGTTGTTATGAAGCAACGACTAAAAATCGTAATTAACGATTAAATAATGATTTTTGTTACTCGTCAGGCAAAACTTTTACTAGCCATTAACGAGCAGACAAGTCGAGCGCTTTTTTTCAAGCCCTGTATATATATATGCAGAGACTGAACAGCCTGAAGAAATTATGGCAGGGCACCAACAAAATGATAAAAGTAAAAGTCTTGAGAGCCTGTGTTTTTCCTGTGGCAGCTTATGGTTGTGAAGCATGGACGATTACCAAAACTTCTAGACAAAGAATCGAATCCTTCGAGTCAAAATGTTACAGAAAGATCCTCAGAATACTATGGACAGAGAAAAGAACAAATGTAGACATTCGGCAAGAGTTGAGCATAGAGGAGAACTGGTTTATCAATTCCATTTTGGCTAGAAAATGCAAATACTTTGGTCACATCAAGAGACACAACGGTCTTGAGAAAACGGTGATGGAAGGTATGGTGCCAGGCAAAAGAGGAAGGGGTAGACCAAGAAGACGATGGCACCAAGATATCCAGGAATGCCTGAGTAAGACAGTGGCGGAATGGTGTTTTGGCAAGGGAACGAGTTTCTTTCAGACAAACTGTGATGTGAGCGACGTTCTACAAAGGACATGCTACATGATGATGATGTGTATATATATATAAACATAAAATGGAAGCATACCAAAATATACAAATAACTGCCTGTTACATGATGAATGATGACACGACAATTTACAAATTGCTTTCTATATATTTTTGAAACTAAATTACCTATTAGATTAGCAGCGATGAACGTTTGAAAGGGAGAGCAGAAGTATGAGCAGCCAACGAGCTGGGAAAACCATCCGTACCCAAATTAGTTGCACACCGTATGTAAAGATCGTGAAATGATCAGATTATGTATAACATAGTGGTAGCCTGCTGGTCTACAGACCAAAGTGACATGTGTTCAACACTTCAGTAAGGCACACTTTTTTGTAAAGTGGAGGTCAACTAATACCTAGCTTTCACATTGCGTGTCGCCGACTGCAGGGAAAGGCGGTATTTATTTCGTATCCCTATAAATCCTTCCAGTTCACAGCAATAATAAACAACTTCGTAATTTTAAATATCGAAATGATATTTCTTAAGGGTACTGTCTTGGTTTATAAAAGGAACATCCTTTAAAAATATATGTTCTTCCTAATCGAATTTAAATTTAAGAATAGTAGAGAGAGTAAGAGAAACTTTATGTGCTAGATTACAACTCATCTGGAAAGAGAAGAGTGAGTAGGCAAAGTTGCGCTTGGTGGAATACGTTCTAATATGGGGCCAGAACAGATGAAGACTTATGAGCGGAACTTGAGCAGGTAAGGTAAATGTAACGGGGCTGTTAGATCAAGCAGAGGACATTGAACAATGAGGGAGCCAAGAACAATCAGGGAGCAAATAGCAATATGGGAGCAAAGAGCTATCAGGAAGCCAAGAGCAATATGGAAGCCAAGAATAATCAAGGAGCAAAGAGCAATCAGGAAGCCAAGAACAATGAGAGATGCAAGAGCAATCAGGGAGCAAGAGCAATCAGGGAGCCAAGAACAATCAGCGAGCTAAGAGCAATTAGGGAGCTAAGAGCAATCAGGGAGCCAAGAACAATGAGGGAGCAGGAACAATCAGGGAGTCAAGAGCAATTAGGGAGCTAAGAGCAATCAGGGAGCAAGAACAATCAGGGAGCCAAGAGCAATCAGGGAGTCAAGAGCAATTAGGGAGCTAAGAGCAATCAGGTAGCCAAGAACAATCAGGGAGCCAGGAGCAACCAGGGAGCCAAGAGCAATCAGTGAGCAAGAACAACCAGGGAGCCAAGAGCAACCAGGGAGTCAAGAGCAATCAGTGAGCAAGAATAACCAGGGAGCCAAGAGCAATTAGGGTCAGAAGACACATACTGAGCAAACGAACATCTCAAGTAATCGTTCGTGTTCCTGGAAACAGGTTGTATCGAAGCAGTCTGGTCGACGAGGTGGTGATCAAAACTGCAATTCTCATAACAGTGAACTTACTGAGGAGCCTCTCATTGTACTACAGCCAGGATGATCCCAGTTCACCTTCTCAAGTACACCTCGGGATGTAAGAGGAGCCGCCTTGACCTGCTACCAAAGAAGTATCCTCAAGAGCTAACTCAACTCAGCTCGAGTAGCTTCGAAGAAGAACATGAACAGCATATAGCACGCACTGCCGTCTTGAATAGAGTGCCACACACTTTATTGTACAAAGTATCTGCTAATATGAAGTATCATAGTGTACTAAGTATCCGCTTGTACTAAGTATCCACTTGTACTGAGTGTCTACTTGTACTAAGTATTTGCTTGTACTAAGTATTTGCTTGTACTAAGTATTTGCGTGTACTAAGTATTTGCTTGTACTAAGTATTTGCTTGTACTAACTATCTGCCTGTACTAAGTATTTGCTTGTACTAACTATCTAACTGTACTAAGTATTTGCTTGTCCTATGTATTTGCCTGTACTAAGTATTTGATTGTACTAAGTATCTGCATGTTCTAACTATCTGCCTGTACTAAATATTTGCATGTACTAACTATCTGCCTGTACTAAGTATTTGCTTGTACTAACTATCTGCCTCTACTAAGTATTTGCTTGTACTAACTATCTGCCTCTATTAAGTATTTGCTTGTACTAACTATCTGCCTCTACTAAGTATTTGCTTGTACTAACTATCTGCCTGTACTAAGTATTTGATTGTACTAAGTATTTGATTGTACTAAGTATCTGCATGTACTAACTATCTGCCTTTACTAAATATTTGCTTGTACTAACTATCTGCCTGTACTAAGTATTTGCTTGTACTAACTATCTGCCTGTACTAAGTATTTTATGGTACTAACTATCTGCCTGTACTAAGTATTTGCTTGTACTAACTATCTGCCTGTACTAAATATTTGCATGTACTAACTATCTGCCTGTACTAAGTATATGCATGTACTAACTATCTGCCTTTACTAAATATTTGCTTGTACTAAGTATCCGCTTGTACTAAATTTGTGCTTGTACTAAGTATTCGCTTGAACTAGGTACCCGCCGGAACTAGGTATTTGCCTGTACTAAGTATATTCAGGGTTTGGACAATTAATTCCCTTCCTCATTACCTTTTACTGTCTATCTATAAATCGGATCTATTTTTAATCGTTGATTTAATCCAATAACTTTGTCACGTGAAGCAATCATTCTACCGACGTCAAAGAAAACGGTTCAAAATCGAAATCGGTAGAAAGCTTCCGTTGCATGTCACACGTTTTTTTATGTTAACTTGAATGTGAGAAACTGACTTGAAAATCATGTATTATTGAATTTACATTGTCTTTTATTTCTCAAAATAATTTCCACCAACATTGATACACTTATCTCATCCCTATATTACTGCAAGAACAGCCCCGTTAAGTTCTTGTTGTGTTCGTCATCCAGATGTTTGAGTACCCACTGTGAGCACGATTTCAGAAAATGCAATCGATCATGCATTATGTCGCCGGCTAAACCATGCGAACAGACTTTTGCAGTTGTTACACTGTCTACCGTTACTCGTCAGTTAGCTTTAATTATCTTTCCCACCCGCTGCACATATTCTTATGTTTCAATCTGAATTGGTCGACCGGGTCGGGCTTCATAAGCAATTTTTGAGCGCCCGTGAGAAAATAATCGATTTGATTATGTACATCGTTGTGCAGCAGACACTTCTCACCGTAAACAATAGGTATTCCATTCCGAATATACTGTGGAGAAAGTCATTTTGCCAAAACCCCTCCCTATTAACAACAGACAACAACACGCTGGTCTCTGATTGTACACTCTGTGAGCACGGATTCATGTTTGTATATCTCAGCTGCACAAGAGCATGTGACACCTAGCGTCTGCTTCCTACAGTTATCACGCAGCTGGATGTTGCTGCCACCGAAAGACACCTATATAAACTACCAACTCTTTCAGCTTGTGGAGTACTCACTGACTTTCACTTCTCTAATCAAAGAGGAAATCTTATTCTATTCCCATTTCCCATAAAGGCGAGTTATTTGTTCTAGTTTTCCGGTCAAATGGGTAGGTCTTTATTTCTTTTTTTTTAACCCTCTTTTTTTCTTTCTTTCTTTTTTCCTCTTTTCCTTTCCTTCTTTCTTTCTTTCTTCCTCACACCGAATGAGAATCCAAACCCAACAAGCATTTCTTCTTCTTCTTCTTCGTACGCAGTCAGACAGTAACCATTATTTTTTTCGAAAAAAGCGGCGGTCATCCTGAGGCTCTCGCCACTGCCATAGAGCTTGTCTTGCAGTTCCACTGGTAATGGCCACATCTGCTCTCTCTGATCCTCGTATATCGGGCAGTTCTGCAGCAGATGTTCAGCGGTCATTTTACCAGTACCGCACGGGCATTCGTCGGTACCACCTATCCTTAATTTGTTGAATAGGTGGTACCTCAGTCTGTTGTGGCCAGTGCGAAGTCTGAAGACAACGACCTGCTCTCTTCGGTTCAACTGGTAATAGGCATCGTTTTTGGTGTAACCAGTATGTTCGGTTTCCCATTTGGTCATGTATCTGGTCAACAAGCATTTGACTTGTATGAATGACGTAGCGCGCAACGTCAGACGTTAGAGGGTCTTCCACCCTGGAGAGGTTACAATCAAGTATTAATAACTCGATTTAGTCAAGCAAGTCAGTGGGAAATGATTTTGTCTGTCATTCTGGTGGGTGTGGCCGTTGTTGCTAAAAAGTACATTTTTTATTTAAGTAAAAATCATTTTTACACAAACAATTTCTCAACTTAATTTTCGCTGAAATTTTCATTTTAAAATTTCTTTTTTGTCTTTGTCGCTTGTCGTTTTCTGAATGGGTTGTACTACATTGCGCCATACTACTTAGTGCATCCAACTTCAGCACGATTTACTGATGAACTGATCTCCAACAGGGCGTGTGGAATACCTGGAAAACTTAGTGCCTGCTAGTGGGAGGTCGAAGGCCATCTGTAAGTTTTTCAGGATTTCACTAGCCTTGAGGGAGGTATATGCAATAATTTTTCTTTTTTTTTTGGTGAAAATTCTTTATTGCACATAATAAATTATTACAATTTTCAAATTTGAACACAAATGATGGAAAGTGAAAAGAAGTGATAATTTTCCATGAGATGAAACATGAGATGAAACATGAGATGGTGGGAGTTACATTTTGTGAAGTGAGTGGTGGCATCCATTTAAAATAATTTAAATTTTCAAATAATTAGTAATGTACTTTTTGTTTTTTGTTTGTGATATTTGCTAGGTAATATGCGTACACATGTGTACACATCCATACTACATATTCACTTATACACCATACATATTTGTTTATACGCACAAATGCATATTCATGTATACACACCTTTGCACATTCATGTATACACGCTTATAGACGTTTGTTTATCCACACACCTTCATATTTATTTACACACACACAAGCATATTCATTTGTACACACACATAAAAAAAACGTACATGCATGTACATATAACTACTTACACACACATGCATATAAGTACACACCCAGTACATATACACATACCTGCATACAGTCATGATAATACAGGTTTCAAATGCAAAAGTGTAAAATCAGACAGAGAAATATGGGAGATGGTGGTTTATGTAACAGCGGAACAATGAGATATCAATTTATATTATAACTTGAAGAGGTGTATCGCCCTTCTATAAGAGCTTAAAATGTTGTCAAACATTTGATCAAGGTCCAATGTTAAAAATTGGCTTACAGGTGGTCCATTTTCTTCCCTAGGGACCTCTCACCTTAACTTCTGGTATTTATGTTGTTAGTCCACTGCCATAAAACCCCACCATGTTTTCTATTTATTGTTCTATTAGTGGCAGGGTATCTAAAACTGATGGCCATAAAACTGAAGTGAATCGTATGTGCAATAAACGGGTAGGAATTTCCTAATTTGTCTACGTGTATGCCCGGACCGCGGCTTTCCTCTTGAGCTTTAGGATTTTCAATTGCTAGTAGTTAATTTACGTGCACAACTTGTGCACCGAGTTTATCGTCCGTCTCTGAAAGGATTAGGTACACGATCTCACTACCCATGGGACCAGAAGTTTCTTAAAACTTTCGGATTTTCGAACAACAGTTTCGTGCTTTCGTTCGTTTCTTGGGAAACGATCGCCGTATCCATCCCGCTATAGTGATCTCCCTTGCTGAATCCAAACATGTGGATGTCTGGGTGGTGAGCTGTGAAACTAACAACTTCGTTGCGCATCCTCTCGCTGCTAATATTTGAAATGGTTAGAGCAGGCAAAATAACACTTTGTCGGAATACTCGATTGCAGTAAATTCAGGATTTAGTGATCAATAATATTCGAACAGGCGCCTCTAAACAGCCAGAAAAACACTGAGCTTAATGACTTAAGAGCAGCACTCTGCAAACTGTGCCAGCAGTCCGCACCAAAACGGGTAGTGGTACAGTGGGTTCCGTCACACTGCAACATCCAAGGCAACGAGGAGGCAGACAGACTGGCAAAAGAAGGTGCAAGACTACCACAAACAGATACCAGTATGACGTACGAAGAGTCAAAACGGCTTATCAAAGCCAGATACATGACCAAATGGGAAACCGAACATACTGGTTACACCAAAAACGATGCCTATTACCAGTTGAACCGAAGAGAGCAGGTCGTTGTCTTCAGACTCCGCACTGGCCACAACAGACTGAGGTACCACCTATTCAACAAATTGAAGATAGGGTGTACCGACGAATGCTTGTGCGGTACTGGTAAAATGACCACTGAACATCTGCTGCAGAACTGCCCGACATACGAGGATCAGAGAGAGCAGATGTGGCCATCACCAGTGGAACTGCAAGACAAGCTCTATGGCAGTGGCGAGAGCCTCAGGATGACCGCCGCTTTTTTCGAAAAAATAATGGTTACTGTCTGACTGTGTACGCAGAAGAAGAAGAAAAGGCGCCTTTAAGAACTGAAACTGTATAAAAATCGCACGCGAGTTACAGCAAGAAGGTTGGAAACAAGAAAGAGAGTTGAAACAATTCTTGAAATGCAGGACAAAAAAAGGGTGCTAAATCATAAAGAACCACGGTTGAATGCTTCAGTTTTCCCTGTCGATCAACCAAATACACCTTTTAAAAAATCATTTCCCTCAATCACGCTGCGAGTCGCCCTTGGGAACGAGCCAGCAAGTAATCAATTTCCGGGCCATTCGGTTAAGTTTGACTTTCTATTGGTAGTGCACAACCAGGGGAACATTGACAATGTCTTGTACAACAGGAAAACAGACGTGATTGATCGATGCACCCTCAGTACATAATTGCTTCGGACTTGAAATATGCCACACCCCTCTAATCAATCACTGATGTATTGAATGGATATCGATTATGCTTCAAAATCACTGGAGTGAATTCTAAATGGGAATGTAGGGCTATGTTGTCAGCATGTTACCACTACAGGATTTCTAATCAGCGCACATTACTTCTGTAAGAGCAGTCTACCAGTAACTGGTGTATTTTCAGATTTACTTTAAGCATCTGAGTGGTACATCGGTTAGAGTTGTTGCATCTTGGACAAAACTGACAAAACACTATAGCATAGTCCCTAATAGCAAAGTGTAAAAACTGTCAGCAAAAAAAACAAAAAAATAAAAAAGTTTTAAGACGTTCATTTATGTTGCCTTAGTTTTTGTGAATTACAAGGACCACTACCCCATAAAAAAACATGTCGTAAGAGGCGACTAACTGTGTGACATGGCATAATACCGACGATGGTTAGGTGGGTTTTTTTTAAAGGAGCGTAGCATATTTGGCGCATAACAGGCTGCGGGTCTACTTCGCTCTAGTGTTTTGGGCTTGGCTTAGCTTCGTTCGTTCTCAATCTCCCGCTATCAAACCCTGAAAGGGCTTAAGTAGCAGAATGTAGTCCAGGGAACGGAATGCGTTGTGTCATATTTTACAGCTTGACTGCGATATTTGCACCTTTCGGTCCAACACATCCGACTTCAGCAAGCATTTTTTGAGTACCGGGTTAGCATTCCCTCTTCGATCCCTTCCATTAGCTAGTCTGCCCTGCTGCAGCCTGTTATCCAGGATCACCGCGTGGAGGTGTAGAAGGGTCTTGGCAGCTCTGGGTCGCTGGCCCTGATGCTATCAGTCAACTATGGATCGCTGACCACTGCAGCTCATGCGCTGCTCAGCATCTTGATCGCCTGAGTTTTTGTGAATAACAAGGACCAATAGCCCATAAAAAACATGTCGTAAGAGGCGACTAACTGGGTGACATGGCATACTACCGACGATGGTTAGGTGGTTTAGTTTAGAGGAGCGTAGCATATTTGGCGCCTAACAGGCTGCGGGTCTACTTTGCTCTAGTGTTTTAATCTATTAAGATGAACTCGCACATCGGTTAACCACCCTCCGCGGCACTTGTTCCAACGCAGCAGAGTAATAAGCTGCTCGAGCCTAGCCCACTAAGCAGGAAATCCTTCTCCCGGCTACATCCAGCTCATGCCAGAGCTGGGACCTGCACAGGGGCATCCGCCACAGTAGAAGAATAGGTCGACTAAGACTGGGACTACAATTTATATTGCTAGGATTTACTAGGAGAATTTATAGGGCTGAGAAATAAAGGTCTATTTCCTCTGCAGTCGCCACGTAATGTGCAGTTTAGGTTTTTATTTTACCTCCGATAAAAAACAAAATGTATTCGTTACCTAGGTTTTGGACGCATGTTCCCTTGTTCAGGAGATCAGTATGTTAAGCGCTCCACCACCCACTTTTCTCAAATACTTAGACACCCAAATGGCAGTACGGTTAGAACGCTTGCTTCACTGACGAAGCTAACAGACAATATTTTTTAGTATCATTGCGCGCAAGTTTACCTACCTGTAAATAGTGATTGGTTTTTAGAGTTTGCGACGGCGGCGACATAGCTGGCACATGACAGAAGTCTACACCTCCCCACGCCTCTAACGACACAAGTGGATAGAAGATGATGATGCGCCGGCATTTCGGGACAGATCGCTTAGAGCGCTCGTCTTATATGGAGAAGATATCATGTTCAAATTCGGGTATCGATACGCTCCAGTATCACCATCATCATGTGCCCTTCCGGTTGGCGTCAGTGATCATAGCGCATCACCTCCTCTTATCATTTGTGTCATTTATTAGTTCCGACCCAGTCCGCTCCCCACCCATCCAATCTTTTCAATATGTTCAATATTTTCCATATCTATCTCTCTACCTTGCGATTACATCAACCCGTTGCCATCTTGTGTTTCAATCCATCTCTAACGACAATGTCCCCGGAAATGCGTGTCCTGATTTTTGCCTCGAGCTGTCTTTGTGTCTGTGATTCGTTAAGTACAGCGTCATTAACCTTCTTTGCAGCCCATATCACCATTCTTCTGTAAAACTCTGGTCTTCAGAGTTGTAAATATACCCTTTTTCATAATTAGGGAAGGCGAAGCATTGAAGTTCAGTTCAGTTCATCCCGTAACCCATCAGGTCGTTGAAGCACACGAAGACACTCCCAAAATCCCACGCCATCCCTCTCTGTCTGTCGCCGCCTGTGGAGTGGGGGGGGAGGATGTAGGTGTGGATGGTGTCCCAACAGAGCTCCTGCGGGTGGGAGGTGAGGCAACAATTGTTACCCTGACATACATCTGCAATAGAATTTGGCAGACAGGAGGGTGGCCCACCAGCTGGACAAAATCAGTAATTATACCACTGCCTACATCAGGAAACCTAAATATGTGTCAGAACTATCGAACAATAAGTCTGATAAGTCATCCAAGTAAAGACAGACTGAAACCACAGGCAGAGAATAGCATTGCCGAAGAACAAACGAGCTTTCGAGCGGGAAGGAGTACCATCGAGCAGATATTTAAACTTCGGCTGGTGAGTGAAGGGTACTCAGAGTGTCAACAACTCTACCATGCCTTCATTGACTTTGGAAAGGCGTTTGACAGTCTGGCATGCGGCGCTATGGTCAACAATGAAGCATTGAAGAGGGGAACTGAAAACCCTTCCTCGGAAACAATTGTGGGCCAATACAATCAAATCTCTATACCACTTGATATCATACAGCTGGAGGGATCAAGATGCATGAGCTGCAGTGGTCAGCGACCCATAGCGGACTGCTAGCGTCAGGGCCAGCGAACCAGAGCTGCCAAGATCCTTCTACACCTCCACGCGGTGATCCTGGATAACAGGCTGCAACAGGGCAGACAGGCTAAGGAGAAGGTATCGAAGAGAGAATGATAACCCGGTACTCAAAAAAATGCTTGCTGAAGTCGGATGTGTCTGACCGAAAGGTGCAAATATGGCAGTCAACCTGTAAACTACGACACAACGCATTCCGTTTTCTGGACTACATTCTGCTAATTAAGCACTTTCAGGGTTTGGTAGCGGGAGATTGAGAACCAACGAAGCCAAGCCAAGCTAAGCTAAGCTAAGCTAAGCCAAGCCAAGCCAAGCCAAGCCAAGCCAAGCCATACAGCTGTGTCTGCTGTCATTCCTGTTATCAGATAATCGTGCTGAGTTATCACTCTTGACAATGTCTCTTTGGTTGCAACTGCCAATGGCTCTTCTTGCATCAGGATGTGCACAGAAGAATGGGGCGGTGGGACCATTGGGATGTGGTGTAATGTCAAACACCTCAGTATACCTTCTAAACTCCTGCCACGAGATCCACTCCGCTGACCAGGCTGCTGAAACATGTCATGTTTCCAGGTACACGGAGTTGGGGTGAGGAGAGGTCTTGGTCAGTATGATTCACCTGACTCTTGCGTGAGGTGGTGTCTTGGCTAGTGTAATTCACTTGACTCTGGCGTGAGGTGGTGTCTTGGTTAGTGTAATTCACCTGACCATGCCATGAGGTAGGGTCTTGGTCTGTGGGCTTCACCAGACCATGACATTAGGTGGGGTCTTGGTCAATGGCTTCACCTGACTGACCTGAAGTAGGATCTTGGCCAATATGCTTCGCCTGGTACTGACAAAAGATGAGGTCTGTGTTAGTAAGCTTTACCTGACACTGATTTAAGGTGAGGTTTTGGTCAGTAATCTTCATCTATCACTAACGTAAAGTGAGTTATGGGCCAGTATGCTTCACCTGACCCTCGTAGTAAATGGTCTATGGGCCAGAAGGATTTATTTGATAATGATGGTTCTGGGCAAGTACGCTTCACCTGACCCTGACGATAAATAAGCTCTAGGCCAGTATGCTTCACCTGACCCTGACCGTAAATGCGCTCTGGGCCAGTATGCTTCACCTGACTCTAACGTTAAATGAGCTCTGGGCCAGTATGCTTCACCTGACTCTAACATTAAATGAGCTGTGGGCCAGTATTCTTTACCTGACCCTAACGTTAAATGAGCTCTTGGCCAGTATGCTTCACCTAACCCTGATACTAAATGCGCTCTTGGCCAGTATGCTTCACCGGACCCTGACGCTAAATAAGATATGGGCCAGTATGCTTCACCTGACCCTGACGCTAAATAAGATATGGGCCAGTATGCTTCACCTGACCCTGACGCTAAATAAGATATGGGCCAGTATTCTTTACCTGACCCTAACGATTAAAATGCGCTCTTGGCCAGTATTCTTCCCCTGACGCTAACGCTAAATGCGCTCTTGGCCAGTATGCTTCACCTGACCCTGACGCTAAATAAGCTCTTGGCCAGTATGCTTCACCTGACCCTAACGTTAACCGTCGCGCCATATAGTGTCTGTCCGGGATATGCCTTGACTTTCCAATAAGAAAGCCAGAACAAGAATAGCCACCTTACCACACCTAAGTAGTGATCTGTCTCAGTGTATCAATCAATTAATCAATCAACCACAACGTTTTAGACCTTGTTATACAAGTATTGCACACTGTAAATGTTAAAATGTGTGTCTTCAATATTTTTTTATGATGGAGTAGTCAGTCCTGTGCACACCATTGTCGTTTTGTTGCGTCTTGCCACATGTCTGGCAGGCTACAACGTTTATGTACTTTACTACGGTAATACTCGGCCAGTTACAATATATGTCCAGAGGTGAACACGTGCACTAGACTATGTTTACCTGTGTGTAATATGTGTCCAACGGTAATAGCTTATTTTTATTTACTTTGCTACAATATACAATGAACAGTAGTATCGTTCTAAAACGACTTTATCTCTTGGTACAATATACCATGAACAGTAGTAGCGTTTTAAAACGACTTTATCTTTTGGTACAATATACCATGAACAGCAGTAGCGTTTTAAAACGACTTTATCTCTTGGTACAATATACTATGAAATGTAGTAGCGTTTTAAAACGACTTTATCTCTTGGTACAATATACCATGAACAGTAGTAGCGTTTTAAAACGACTTTATCTCTTGGTACAATATACCATGAACAGCAGTAGCGTTTTAAAACGACTTTATCTCTTGGTACAATATACTATGAAATGTAGTAGCGTTTTAAAACGACTTTATCACTTGGTACAATATACCATGAAATGTAGTAGCGTTTTAAAACGACTTTATCTCTTGGTACAATATACTATGAAATGTAGTAGCGTTTTAAAACGACTTTATCTCTTGGTACAATATATAGACAGCGGTAATAATTTGTATCGTACTATCTTTTGCCTTGGTGCCATTTATGCTAGGGGGCACAACAACGTTTGAATACTATGTTTACCTAGGTATAAGATTCTCCCTCCTACCCATGAATGGAACATGGATTAACAAAATATGGCAAGATTAACGGTTAGCACTATGCCCGACAATCAGATTAATGCGTACACTAGTCCTGTCAATATGTCTCTATGCTTGTGAGATATGGACAGTTACAGCTGACCTTCAGCAAAGGATACAGGCCTTGGAGATGAGATGTTTCCGAAGACTATTAAACGTCACGTAAAAAGATCGAGTTACAAATGAGGAAATACGAGAAAGAATTACAGACCTGAAAAACTGTCAAAAGAAGGAAACTCGTTTGGTACGGTCACATATCGAGATCAAATGGTCTTGCAAATACGATCCTCCCGCGGAAAGGTGCAAGGTAGACGACGAAGAGGCCGACCCAAAAAGAGATGGGAGGACAACATAAAAGAATGGACCTATCTCCGACCAGAAGAGGCGCTGACAGAGAAGCATGGCGTGGTGTTGTGAGGATGTCTTCATGTGTGCCCCAACGACCTCACCGGTTACGGGATCACCTGACCTGAATCTGATCGTTCTTAAAGAACCCGGATCGTGTGCTGAATAGAACAACACAAAGAAAAGTCTTCAAGTCGTTCTTCTGTGGATGCATTCCTTCCTTATTCTGGTATAAGCATTTCTCACTATACCTTTTCACGTGGAGACATTTATCACTTGTCACAAATGTTTTATTTAGCTTAGCAATTAGAGTGTTCATAACGTCAATATCCGGGTGCATGTCATGGTGGTAGTAACAAATGTCTCATCGTCGCCCTGAGCTCTTGATATTCAGTCAAGGCTGTGAGATTTGTTAACACGGTAAACCATAAACAATCCCTCAGCAGACTCACCTTGACCTTGAGTGGTTCCCAGTTTAAACGTAATTGGCCCATTGTCTTCTTCCGGGCATGTTGTAAGAGACAACTAAGAAAAGTTGTGCATGGAGCTAGCAACACCACCATATTAAAACCGTTGCTGTTTAAACGGCACTGCAAACAACTGGTTCAAGGATTCAGACAGTGTTGAGCGGCTGATTATAGCAATGGTAGAGCACTATCTTTTCATGACAAAAGTACAGGGTTCAACACCCTCTACCGGCAGCTCCAGTCAACCCAGCTGTAAATGGGTACCTGACTTACAGTTATGGAATGAAAAGGCTTCAAGGAAGGCAACTGACCACCCCATCTCACAAGCTGATACTTAATGCACTGAATTCTCCAACACTTCCTTCCTGACCTACCGGTTAAATAGGTCTACACAAGAACTTCCTTTACCTCTAAGTGTTGGGCCTATAGTCAGACACCTGGATGACCAGGTAGTTAATGATGATAACACGATATTGTGTGACGAGCGCTATAATAATCAGCCTTAATTTCTCAGCGATATCAATAAAATGTGCCCCAGAAATGGGGGAAAAAAGCGTCGGTTTTATTTTAATAAATACTTTTATTTAAATTGATTTGTGTTTTCCTTTCATGTGCCTTGAATAAAGTCCATGTCTGGCACTGGCAACGTGTAATGATTACGGGACTTCAACGGCATACCACTACTGTCGGGATTTACGTGTTAGGGACTTCATCGTGTGAGACAACATCTTGTTTATAAGGTGGGGTTGCCAGTTGCCTTCCTCGTGGTCTGTGCATCCTCAACAGTTGTTGATGTTGTGGATCCAGGAGCATCCGGGGTCTGACATGTAGTGTAATCTATTATCTGTTGTTTAGTAACTCGCAGTGTTCCCCTTATCTGGCCTCAGAGGAAGAAGCATTTCACTGTGCGTGGAGCTCTTACAAAGAGTGTGATCTGCAGTTTCGTATGGGTGAGTAGTACACAGCGGCTGCCACTCTGGATGTGTTGTGGTTGGATTTTGTTCAGGTGCTTGTTACGTGGGATGTGTTGGGTTCTAAGCCGGAGAAATCGCGTCCTGATTTCTCCATGGGAGTTGAATTATACTGTGGCGTGGATTGGGGCTTGTCATTTGTCTGTAGGCCTCCTTCCCTGTTAGTTGATTGATACTAGCACATGGATTGGGGCTAGCCATCTGTCTGTAGGCCTCCTTCCTTGTGAGTTGATTGATACTAGCGCATGGATTGGAGCTAGTCATCTATCTGAAGACCTCTCTGTGAGTTAAATTATACTGTCACATGGATTGGGGCTTGTCATTTATATGTAGGCCTCCCTGTGAGTTGATTGATACTGTCGCGTGGATTGGGGCTAGCCATCTGTCTGAAGACCTCTCTGTGAGTTAAATTATACTGTCACATGGATTGGGGCTTGTCATTTATATGTAGACCTCCTTCCCTGTTAGTTGATTGATACTAGCACATGGATTGGAGCTAGTCATCTGTCTGTAGACCTCTCTGTGAGTTGATTGAAACTGTCACGTGGATTGGGGCTAGCCATCTGTCTGTAGACCTCTCTGTGAGTTGATTGAAACTGTCACGTGGATTGGGACTAGCCATCTGTCTCTAGACCTCTCTGTGAGTTGATTGAAACTGTCACGTGGATTGGGGCTAGCCATCTGTCTGAAGACCTCTTGTGAGCTGATTGAAACTGTCACGGGGATTTGGGCTAGCCATCTGTCTGTAGACCTACCTCCTTGTGTTTCCCATGGCTGATCTATTGAGTCAAGTTTCTTTGTTCACTGTTCGTATGAGCTATTTAGCTTTTTGTAGAGTTATTGCTGTGTAGCTGTTCTAGTCTCGGTCTTTTATTTGCTAATTTATCTGCCTTGTCATATGTGTATTTGTGTCCAAGAATCCACTGCTTGATTATTGTGAGAAAGTGTACGGTAATGCTGGGGTCAGTGTGTAGAGCTATTTGAATCCGATCAGGCCTACATTGTCCAGCATCTTCAAATTCTTGAAGTGCGAATATCGAGTCTGATAAAATATCGTTTAAGGTCTTTCAGAGAAAAACATCTAGCACCGTTTTTAGATGGTGCAAGGCGACTTCAAGTGCAATGATTCTTTATCAGTATGCTAGGTTCAATTTATAAGTGGGTCGACTGGAGCGTTTAAGTGGCGGAAATTGAAATCTGTACCTTTACTGTGAAAAGCTAAAACTGGACCACTAATCAGACCGTCTATTAAACTAGTTCAATACAATCAAATATAGGTATGGCTCAGCCACCACACAGGAACATAAACAAAACGAAATACGCGTTACAGCCGCAAGACTGTCAGGAAAAAAGATAAAAAGGAACAACTAACAAATCATAACATCAGCAATAAGAATAGACTTGACAACGGCTACAATATGTAAGGCGGAAGCCATTAGTACTAAAGGTTTAAAGTCCTCTGTACTATGCCTCAGTTTGTGTTTGGTTGGGTGACTGGTTTACTTGGTCACTTCCTTGTCTTCAACAATTTTAAGTAAGGTATCCATTTACAACACAGTGGAATTGAAACGTTCCCCCAACTTGAAGCGAACCCAACAGCTTAGAAGTGAAAAGCACGAACTCTAACCAGAATGACTATCAAAGGTGAAGGTGACCACATAGCAAGTTACTGCTGTAGGGAGGGTCTGATTAACAGTTGTCCTTAGTAGACCGAGGCCTTGGGGCCTAGAGCTCTTGGGTATCAGTAATTACACAAAGCAAATGTTCGAGGACAAGTCAATAAATAGGTCACTAATTTATATTTAAAAAATTAATAAATGAGATACGAACTTAAAACAATTTATTTATCAGAATTATTTAGTATACCCTTAACACATATATATCCTAATTATTTAGTATACGAGTGCGACATATTTATCCGAATGATTTAGTATACGAGTGCGACATATTTATCCGAATGATTTAGTATACGAGTGCGACATATTTATCCGAATGATTTAGTATACGAGTGCGACATATTTATCCGAATGATTTAGTATACGAGTGCGACATATTTATCCTAATTATTTAGTATACGAGTGCGACATATTTATCCGAATGATTTAGTATACCTTTGCAGACTCATCTGAGACATTTTGTGCTTTTACCATTTTCGATTCGTACAGAGGCTTGCTTTTAGCGTGATATGAGGGGCTTCGGGTCATTAGAAGGGCATTTAGAAGACAATTTCATCTCGGAAAGGGATTTCCCAGATATGTTATTTTTTTGGAAACATATCGCCTAGACACATAAATCGTTCTGCCAGCTCCAGTGAATTATAAGAAACGAATTTATCCCACACACTTGCTAACATCGCCCAAGTTTTGTCGTGGATTGAAATAGGAGCAGAAAAAAGTAACACTGTAACCTGCCAGATATGTCGCAAACGCCGACTTAGGAGGATTGGGTTTGGGGCTATCGGCTTTGGATGACTTGGCATGTATCTATTGAAGACATAGGCTCCACAGGGAACGGTAAAGGTTATAATTGATTGATTGAATGGTTGATTGATTAATTTAATGGTTGATTGATTTATGATGTAATAGTTAGTTGATTGATTGATTGAATGGTTGATTGATTGATTGATTTAATGGTTGATTGATTGATTGAATGGTTGATTGATTGATTGATTTTTGAACCATTAAACAAACTCCAATTGCATAGTCAACAATATTTAGCTGGAGGAGGTCGACGCGCTGGATATATAAAAGCAAGAATCTTATGTTCAAGGAATTGAAATTTCTCGAGTACCATCAGCTGATACACCTTCTTCTTGAAAGTCTGAATATGGTCGATTATCCGATAGGTGTTGCTTCAGCAGAGTATCCATGCAGCAGGCACCGTTTATTTTCATACCTGCTTTAATGAAGTGAACAGAAATGTGTCCCAGACTAGACACTCCGGTAGAGACCATAATCGATTTGCTGAAAGTTGGGTGCAAGCGAAGCAACGTTTTGCGATCATTGTCACATTCGCAAGCTCGGGTTTAGACGTGTAAGCGATCATTTGTATTGCACCGGGTAGTAACGGCAGTAAACATTTGTTCATTTGTAAGCTAGATTAAATATACCATGTGCGCTGAATATACGTTTAACAAAGATGGCGATCGCTGTAGACGTGCTTGTTTGTTAGCTTTCCTTCTTTGTTGTTCTTTTTTAAACATTTTCAGTTTCAGATATTTCTTGACTAATATCTCAAATCGATGGCTGTCAGATGCTCAAATCTCTTGAAATTTCAATTAAGGTACAATGTGATTGAGATTGATCTTCGTAGCTGAACACCAACGATTGCTCATCGATATTATCCTGATCAGTACGTATATATCTTGGTCTTCCACTCCCGACACGGACTTTGGCCGAATCTGTGTCATTAATCTTGAAACACAAGTTGTATAAAGAAATTACCGCGTCTTTCTTCGGGAATGGACATTATTGTAGACTAGATAGATTTAAGGATCATGTAACCGCTCTCTCCCACTGCTCCCAAATAAAAACATAAACTTGGACACTTCAAAAAGAAAGGCAAAAGTACTACTGTAGGAATGTTCATTAAATTTCTTTAACTGATGACCATTGAGTGATGAATTTGTATAAGCTCATTTTTGTTCCGACCTGCTCTGTATATGTATGTGTGTGTGTTGTGTATGTGTGGTATGTATGTATATATGTGTACGTATGAATGTGTGTATGTGTTAATGCGTGTGGATGGGTGCGTGTGTGCGAGCGTACAGGCGCGCACGCGTGTGTGTGTGTACATGTGTGTGTGTGCGCGTGCGTGCGTGCGTGCGTGTGTACGTGTGTGTGTATGTGTGTGTGTGTGTGTGTGTGCGTGTGTGTGTAAGGCATGCTTGTCTTGTTTAAACATCAGAAAATCATACCTTTTCTGAATTCACCTCAAAAAATATTAGACTAGCGATATGTTTCTACAAATGAAAGCGACATAGCCTTTATGCAAAAATGTTATTCCTACTGGGAGCCAATCTGAAAAAACGGAGGTACTAAAAAAATATAGAGAGAGTTAATGAATGGATTAAAAGGTATTTCTTTTTTTTCTTGGAGAAACATAATATTTGAATATTTTATCACACGGTAATCATTTCATGTCTCCTGGTAGGAACCTTTCACATTTGATGAACCTTTCAGACAAAGTTCAGGCGCTAGATTTTTACAGAAAATATGCCATATTCCCAAAACAGACAAGCGGTTTTGTTAAAAATAGATAGTAAGTATCATTTCAAAAGAACTATCTAGAATGTTATCTGATAACTAACACAGCCAGATTCCCAAAATGCAACGGAACAAGCCTAATATCATTAGTGATATGGAACTGCTACCAGCAAGCACATCCCACCAACCGATGTGTATTACAGCGTGTTTAGTATAGCAAAGTGGTTCTGTTATCTATTACCTTTTGTTGTACTCTGGTCAATATTATCTACCACATCTGTTCGAGAAATATAAACGAGGCTGTGACGATACTGAAGGTTAACAATCTATAAAAACTCGTACAGGTAATCGCTCAGTGACTGGATCAAGACAATAACAAAACGATAACTACAGGTACGAGATTCTAGAGTTACGATACGCAGACGACACAGTGATACTATCAAGAAGTGCAGAAGTTCTAGAGCAGCTGATTTCAGCTGTAAACGGACTATGTAAAGATCAAAAACTGTTTATAAACATAAACAAAACAACGATAATGACCACCGACAACATAAATTTACAGTAGATGGTGAGGAAATATATCAGGTCACTCATTTTGAATATCTGGGCTCTAGAATTGACAAGAATGGCGACTGCTCGAAAAAATCAGAAGAAGAATAGACATGTCAATGCAGAGACTGAACAGGCTGAAGAAATTATGGCAGAACACAAACAAAACGATAAAAGTAAAAGTCTTGAGGGCCTGTGTTTTCTTGAGGCAGCTTATGGCTGTGAATCATGGGCGATTACCAAAACGTCTAGACAAATAATCGAATCCTTCGAGTCAAAATGTTACAGAAAGATCCTTAGAATGCACTGGACAAAGAAAAATACAAATGTAGACATTCGGCAAGAGTTGAGCAAAGAGGAGAACTGGTTTATCAATTCCATTAAGGCCAGAAAATGTAAATACTTTGCTCACATCAAGAGACACAACGGTCTTGAGAGAACAGTAATGGAAGGTATAGTGCCAGGCAAATGAGACAGGGGTAGACCAAGAAGACGATGGCACCAAGACATCCAAGAATGCCTGAGTATGACTATGGCGGAGGCTGAAGTATTGGCAAGAGAAAGAGTTTCTTTCCGACAGACTGTGATGGGAGCGACGTTCTATAAAGGACATGCCACATGATGATGATCAACGTGATAGTCCTAAGGCCTTCGTCATGGACATAAAACCAACGAAAACAACTAACAAATCACACACAAAAGGGGTACTCAGTTGTTTCTAGGTAAGCTGTCCATCTCGGGCGCAGGAGGTCACGTGTTCGAATCACAGTGGAGACGATGATGTTTGTCCCCGTGGTTTTTCTGGTAAAAATTTCCCCCATCACTGGATAGTGAAATCGGACTCCCGTGTTGAGTGTCGGGCACGTAAACAATTCCGTAACATTTGGAAATCGAAAAGAGTAGGCTTAACGGTCGCTGCATGGACAACATTCAAGTTTAAAAAAAACTACCCAAGTTATTTCTACCTACCCCCAGGTGGTTTGTTAAGAGCAGCTATAGATCGCACCTAACTGGCTGCGGGTCTACTTAGTTCTAGTGTTTGAGTCTATTAGGATAAACTCACTTATGGGAAAAAAAAACTCCAAGAAACTGGTTGTATGCAGACTCTGTATAGTCTTCTAAACCGGTTTAAATAAGTGAAGTTAAAAAGACAAAACATGATGTAAAATAACTTATGTGGGCTAACTTAAACCGATTATTTTACATGTTTTGCTGTGTGTTGGGTTTTTCTAGTCGCTGTCATTCGTTATGTGTACCTGAGGAAGACCTTAGGGATGTAAAGTAGTATTGTTTTGTGTTTGTCCTTGTGGGGTTATTCATCCACTACCTATATGTGTTTTTCTGGACTCTTATCTAAGTTGGAATGTTTCAAAGTTTACATCATTCTTCTTTATAAGTTCAGCTCAGTTTAGTTCAGTTCTTTTCAGTTCATTTCAGTTCATTTCAGCTGTCCATCCACTTGTGTCGGTGAGCCTCTTGGGCCAGCTAAGTCGTTGCTCTTGGACCAAGTGTGTTGTGCTCGTCGTTGTAAGCCCGTGTTGATGAAGGATTGCTCTTATGTGTGTTGTTGAATGTCTACAGTGTCTTTTATACGCCATGAAAAGTGCGTTAGATAGTAGGTTGCAGTAGCTTGCTTCACAACTCTAGCGGGATGATGAAGGTGGACCGTGATCCTTCAGGCTGTTGTGCTATTCTTGATTGTACCTGCGTGTTGCTCACTTCTATGTGTTCACGTCAATCCACATTTCGTTAGCCATACTGCCTTGAAAACAGCTTGTTTTCAGCGAACGCTACATGGAAGAAAGATAGTGGTCAGTATGTTGTGTCTGACACTGTATCGACGTCATAATAAGTATGTTGTGCTTGACCACGATACGACGCCCTCATCAGCATGATCTGCCTACTCGACGGCTTGGTCAATATATATCGCCTGACGCCATGACCTGACCCTCATGCGACGCTCTAGCAAACATGATTTGCCTGATCCTGACGCGACGGCTTGATCACTATATAGCGCCTGATGCCATGGCTTGACCTTCCTACGACGTTCTGGCCAAAATGATGTACTTATTCCTGACACAACGTTCTGGTCGGTTTATTGTACCTGACCTGGACTAGCCCTCTCATGTCTCCACACTAATGTATAATTAGGTGAAGGATGTATTCCAGCAGACTTTACCGCTACTAATGATGTGTTAGAGACATCAGCATGCTAAGATACGCGTTGTCCAGTTCCCTTCCTCGCTGCCTATCCTACCTTAACAGTACGTGAGGTACTCATTTGCAGTTAGGTCGATTGAAGCTTGACTGTATGGGAGTTGATCCCAATAACTTTGCAGTTTCTACACTTCGGGCAGACTCAATCAGTGTTCAGTTTTACTCAGCAAATGGCGAAGGATGTAGACACTGATCGATTCTGTAGCGCACTGGTCATACACACTACTGCCCCGTCGTATCTGGTGCCATTCTTTTCAGGATCTACGTACTATTTTTTTAACGTTGCAAGACTGGTTCATTGATAGCATTGTTATTTCCAAAAGATGATTGCTGATCAACGCCAAACTGTCATTCCTATCCAGTTCCAAGAGATGATTGCTGATCAACGTCAAACTGTCACTCCTATCCAGTTCCAAGAGATGATTGCTGATCAACGCCAAACTGTCACTCCTACCCATTTCCAATGTCCCCACTAAATTTGCCTTGAAGGCAGGGGTGCCAGCTCTTTCATTGCCGTAACCCTCAGCCTGACGTTAGAGCCATACACCTTTCTAGGCTTCTATGTCTACTATTCACTCATGCAATGACCATCACTTTTGTATTTTCAGAAGCAAGGATTAAGAGTCCGAATCGATTATGTCCCCATTCAAAAGAGATCAGCAAGTCACATCCCAGTAGAACCTTTCAGTCATGACTGGCTGTAGTAGCCCCTTTCAGTCATGACTGACTGCAGTAGCCCCTTTCAATCATGAGTGACTATAGTAGCCCCTTTCAACCATGAGTGATTATAGTAGCCAAATTTCAGTCATGACTTACTATAGTAGCTCTTTTCAGTCATGAGTGACTATAGTAGCCACTTTCGATTATGGCTGACTATAGAAGCCCCTTTCAGTCATGACTGACTATAGCAGCCCATTTCTTCCATGTCTAACTATAGTAGTTCCTTTGAGTGATGACTGACTAAAGTAATCAATTTCAGTCTTGATTGTACTAAAGTAGCCCATTTCATTCATGTCTAACTATAGTAGTCCCTATGAGCCATGATTGACTAAAGTAGTCCCTTTCAGTCATGCCTGACTCTAGTAGTCCCTTTCAACAAATGACTGACTGAAGAATGATAAGATCTTGGAGTGGTTATGCAAGACTTTATACTTTTATTTTGGTGAGCTTTCTCCTTGCGGCCTTGTTTCAAGTCTCTGTGCTGCAAGAGTTTCTCTTAACCAAACGTGAAGTGACCCTTCAGGGTAAACCTCTCTACTGGGAATGGTCTTCAACTTCATCTTCTCAGGATGTCAGACTGTTGTACATGGCCTTCATGTCACGCTAATACACATCTTTGTACTTAACAGGGGACGGCCGACTGTTTTATTTTTTTTGCAATCCGCAAACCGTCAATGAAGGATATCTTTGGGAAAAGCTTCAAAGTAAATGTATCAATCTCCATTCTAGAACTGAACGTTTTTGTTTATGCCCCATTCTGCTCAGCAACGGGATTTAATCTCACTTTAGCAGAGACAGCAGTCTTGGTTTTTAGCGCACAGTTCGGATCCACCGAAATAAATGACATTTTCGTACCTGGTCATGACATTTTATTTAGGAACATATATGAATTACTTTACCATCGAAAAAGTTGCATGTTTTTATTATTTATACAAATTAATTCAGTAATTTTACCGCGCCCACTTTTGGACATCTAGAAGTTCGCATAAACAACTTAATGAACTTATCTGCTTTCCCTGAAACAGTGGCGCCTGGGTGCTGTAGAGCTCAAAAATAAGAGAAGAATAAAAAGACGGTAAACCTGCCAAGCATGTCGTAAGAGGTGACTAAGGAGGGTTGGGCATGGAGCAGGCTACATCATCCTACAGCAATGTTTGTTTATCCACAAAAACGTGAACAAATATCGGCAAGTCAAGTAAAAGTAAAATTATTCAACTCAACCATCCAAAGCAGAAGAAGGTCCTACGTTATGAGGGCTGATGACGCAATACAGACAAAGATGCAAGAATTCTGCGTCACATGTTTACATTTAGGAAAGCCTCCAGATTTGGTGGATGGAATGTTCGTAGACTGTAACAACAACAAAAAGTTGCACATGTTGCAATGGAGATGAGACACTACAAAATATGTTATTATTGGATTGGATGAAATAAGGTGGATTGAGGTTGACCGGGCGAAACTGAGCACATGGGGAATAATGCTGTCCTGAAGAAGAAGTACAACGTAGAGAGCGTCTGCCACTATTGATATCAATAGAAGAGCAAATGACACTTATAGAATGGAAAGCAGTAAGACTTAGAATGCTACCAGTTACTTTAAAATTGTGAAAAGCAAATAAAGATAAACATTGTCCGATGTTATGCACCAACAAATGTCAAAGAAGACTCAATGAAAGAAGGCATCAAGATTTAATGCATAAATGGAGAAGAAAGAACATTACAGTTTCGATGGGAAACGATGATAAGGTTTGGAATGATAATATTGGTTATGAAAAGAACTGAACGGAGGACGAATAATGTATTTATAAAAGACTGTACTCCATTGGCAAAGGAGAAGTTTTGATCGGAAAACTTAGCTGCAGCGCTCGTTACTCATTCATTCCTATTTTTAGCTACCTGCATTACTCCATGCGAACTGCCCAGAACGCTGGCTCAGCATAAACACAGCCAGATTCTCAAACAGAGTAGGCCTACGCCACTCAGTCATAGCTGCCCTCGAAATGATTCACTGTGGGAAGTAAAGTGAATTACTCGATAATTGAATAACAATTCATCTTTTTTTAGATTTCAAACAGGTAATTCAGGAATATGAATGTACCTCTTCTTGAAATTGAGCAGTCCACATTATGAAGAGCTTACTTCATGAATATTTGAACATTCTCCAAGGAACGTCTCTAGAGCGTGTTCGCATAGGGTTTATGTTATACTATCAGTCAGAGACTATAATCTGTGAAACTAGAACTGTGTACACCCAGCCCGTTTTCATGGAGATGGCAGCAAAATGCCTTGTTCCGGCTTTCTCGTTAATGCAGTTTCTAAACTAATCCAATGGGCGACCAATTACAACTCAACAAAAGGTTAACGGAGGCAGAGGGAGCGGCGCACCAACTGGAAAAATCTAGTGAAACAAACGACCCTGCTCAAACCTGGCCAGCTGATCAAGAAAGAGATGGCTAATACCAACCCCAGAACTAACAGCCCAGACCTCTACAGCGCCAGTATGACCGAACAGGAGCAATTTCAGTAGTCATGATTAACCCAATCGTCCATTAGTCACTTTGTGACAAGACTACGCGACTGCAGACAGGGCTGGAACCCGCACAAGATTAACTGCCTTGTTGGGAACTGGTCGCTTATGATTTATGACTATGATGACATATTTCTGTATTTATGTCTTTTTATTTATTATTTATCATGGTCTGTCTTCCTAAGCTTCTTCCATGATGTTCCAGTTGTTCTTTCTTTGTCTTCTTAAGTTCTTTGCCGGGTCTTCTTTGGTAGCACCAATATTTTTTATCATCCTCAACCTTTTACACATTAACCAACCTATTACTCATTTCCGACTCTCATCGACACACAGGGCTCATGTCGCTCTCAGTAAATTACTATCTTTGCCCGTCCTCTTGAGGTTCTCCAATGAACCTTAGCGTTCCTGAAATTCACTTGTACAGTTATATATTATACACTTGTACAGTTATATATTATACACTTGTACAGTTATATATTACACACTTGTACAGTTATATATTATACACTTGTACAGTTATATATTATACACTTATACGGTTATATATTATACACCTGTACAGTTATATATTATACACTTATACGGTTATATATTATACACCTGTACAGTTATATATTATACACTTATACGGTTTTATATTATACACTTATACCGTCATATATTTTACACGTGTACAGTTGTATATTATACATTTATACAGTTATATATTATACATTTATACAGTTATAGACTATACACGTATACAGTTATGTATTATACACTTATACGGTTATATATTATACACATATGCAGTTATATATTATACACGTATACGGTTATATAGTATACACGTGTACAGTTATATATTATACACGTATAATGAATTTGTGGCTCTCGTGACTTCTGGTGTGTTTTTGCGTTGTATCCCTCAATAACGCTACCAGAGCTACTTTCTCCTGTGTCAAAGTCTGAATCGGAGGTGTGTTGAATATCCACATGTAATCTTGAAGTGTGATCCTTGGTCTTTTCAAATAAAACAAAATCATCAGATAAAATTCGGGAATGGTCTAAGAGCTCACAACTGAAATTTAATGTAGATAAATGAACAGTCATCCATATGGGTAGATCCAATATGGAACATGATTCCAGAACAATATTAGAAAGATAGAAAAAAAAAAGGAGCTAGGAGTTATAATAAATAGATCATTCAGGTAAGATGAGTGAGCAAATCCAGGCAGCTGTGAAAAATGAAAATGCAATACTAGTTTTGATAAAAGAAATTTTAAACATAGGAGCAAGGAAGTGATAGTCAGACTGTATAAAGCATTAGTTAGACCTAAATTGGAGTATTGTATACAGGTGTGGAGTCCTTTTCGTAGAGGGGATATAAACATTCTGGAAAGGCTACAAAGAAGAGCGACAAAGCTGATAGTGGGATTCCAGAATTATAGTTATGAGAAAAGACTCAGAAAAACCAATTTTCAAAATATAGAAAAGAGAAGAATTCTTCTTCTTCTTCTTCTGCGTACGCAGTCAGACAGTAACCATTATTTTTTCGAAAAAAGCGGCGGTCATCCTGAGACTCTCGCCACTACCATAGAGCTTGTCTTGCAGTTCCACTGGCAATGGCCACATCTGCTCTCTCTGATCCTCGTATGTCGGGCAGTTCTGCAGCAGATGTTCAGTGGTCATTTTACCAGTACCGCACGGGCATTCGTCGGTACACCCTATCTTCAATTTGTTGAATAGGTGGTACCTGAGTCTGTTGTGGCCAGTGCGAAGTCTAAGAGAAGAATTCGAGATGACTTAATACATGTTCTTAGTTCTTAGTTGACCTGTACTTCTAGAGGGGCAGATGCCCATGTGCAGGTCCAGGCTCTGGTATGAGCTGGATATAGCCGGGAGAAGAATTTTCTGCTTAGTGGGCTAGGCTCGAGCAGTTTAATACTCCGCTGCGTTAGGTGGTTAACCGATGTGCGAGTCCATCTTAATAGACCCAAACACTAGAGCAAAGTATACCCATTAATACATGTTTTTAGGGTAATCAATGGAAATTGTAAATTAGACTAGCAATTGGGATCAAGATGCTGCAGCGGTCAGCGACCCATAGCTGACTGCTAGCATCAGGGCCGGCGAACCATAGCTGCCAAGACCCTTCTACACCTCCACGTGGTGATCCTGGATAACAGGCTGCATCAGGGCAGACTGGCTAAGGAGAAGGGATCGAAGAGGGAATGCTAACCCTGTACTAAAAAAATGCTTGCTGAAGTCGGATGTGTTGGACCGAAAGGTGCAAATATCGCAGCCAAGCTGTAAATTACGACACAACGCATTCCGTTCTCTGGACTACATTCTGCTACTTAAGCCCTTTCAGGGTTTGGTATTGGGAGATTGAGAACGAACGAAGAAGAAGAAGAAGAAGAAGAAGAAGACTAGCAATTTTGTTTTTTAAATACAGCCGCCAACCGCGACAAGAGGGCATAGTTACAAATGAATTAAAGAAAGGTCCAGATTAGATGCTAGGATATATGTTTTTAGTCAGAGAGTGGTGGATGCTTGGAAGGCGTTGCCACAGGAAATAGTGGAGGCATCGTCAATTAATGCATTAAAGAAAAGATTTGATACGCATAGTAATTTTTTTAGATCAGGTGAATGCAAAAGAAACTGGTTGTATACCGATTCTGCAGTCCTCTTAACCAATATAAAGACTTCAAGTTAGGTTCAGTTCTTCGCTAGATCGCATTTGGTCTAACTCAATCTTGTGGATCTGCCTCAGTGTTAGCACTGAAATATAGGTCCGCAATGTTGCTCTCTTATCACAGGTCTACTACGGTTGCTTGTGGATCGTAGTGGTACAGTGACTGATGCCCACATATCTTAGACCGTCTGCTTGAGATTTGCCAGCGAGAATAAAAATTGTCTGGACCACGCTACTTCTTTGCTTGTCTGAGATGTTGTTGCTTGATAACATATAATTTTATTAAAATAAATTACAATGTGTCTTTTCACGTCATATAAAACATGGGGCCACTAATAGAGTGAGCTACCTTATTAAAAGCCTGTATCCCAATATTCTCAGTGGCGATTTCAATTTCATTATATTTTATGATGTGCTATAAACGAGGAATAATCAGGGTTTAGCCAGATGGAACATATTGATCAAGACCCTACGTCATGTCCTGGTTGGTACCTCTGGAAGCAGACTGTCACAGATCTCTGAAAACCATACGTCCCGTCTTGGTTGGTACCTCTGGAAGCAGACTGTCACAGATCTCAGAAGACGCTTCGTCACGTCCTGGTTGGTGCCATTGGAAGCAGACTGTCACAGATCTCTGGTTATTGCTGCTTAATGCACACAATGAGTATGTTTACTCATGTGTGCGCCCTGAATGAAGAGATATGTGACGGGTTGTATAAGCTTTCCTCACATCCCGATAGTGCTGTTGAAGGTGGGCCGGGTCCACCAGGCTTCTGTAGTATGCGTGTCGTTTACTACTACGGGGATCACATCGATCCACATACCCTTAATCAGATTGTCTTGAAAACAGCCTGTTTCAAGAGAACGCTGCATGGAAGAGAGAGTTTGGTCTTGGTCAGTATGTTATGCCTGATCGGACTAGCATCTGAGTTCCCCAGCTCTCTGGTTAACAAGGTGGGGATCCCTAAAGTTATGAATCAACTAAGGAGCTTGAAACTACAGCCAGAATGACTCCTGGCCACCTTCTAAAGGAATACGTCTCAGAAGATGGAGCAGTGAATGAGCTGAGAGCAGCCAGCGTCTCATAACTGACTGCTTGATTCGGTGTCAACGAACCACAGCTGACTAAGACAATATCGCGCGTCCAATTGGTGGTCCAGGAAACAGCCTGCACTCGGGTAATCTGGGTACAAAAATAACGATTGAATTAGAAATGCAAACGCAGTAATAGAAATGTCGTGCGGACGCTGATGTGTCCGTCCGAAAAGCACAGATGTGGCAGCCTCGCTGTAAGCTATTACACAACGTCCTTCCTTCATCAGCACGAGTGGTTATGAGAAAAACTACTGCAAACAAACCGTACATTTACATTCTTGTCAGGGTGTACGAACAAACAAACATACTCATCATGGGTATTCAACAACAACAGCAACAACAAGGACAAACTCCACAAAGAAAACACGTCTCGAGATGTAAGAAGAGCCTCTGTCACCTGCTACAAAAGAAACGTCGCCAAGAGTTATCTCAGGACGAATAGCTTGGAACAATAACAACTTCTCCACGTTCAATCTTCCTTAGATGTCTTTCATCACGAGCTAGGGTAGTTACAAAGGACTTATTCTTTTAAACCTTTGTATCCCTCGGGCCCCCATATCATTAACGTCTGCCAACATCGCAGCTGTTATTGTAAACAGACAAGAGAATCAATATCTAATTATCCCACATATTACATTTCGTGGACACAGAACACCGCATTGATGTAAGTGAAGCGATGTTATTAAATCGTGTTGCCATAATCGCTTCATGATCGTGTAATAACATATAAGAAATGTGAGTCGATTGTGGAAACCGAGCAATGTGGTATTTTCCTCCAAGCTCAGAAAAACAGTTCACTTTCAGACAATTTCGCCTGTTAGACGTGATGAAATTCCTGCTTATGTAAAGCGTTTCTCCATAGATATTATTAACGGTTTGATGCAAATTTGTAAGGAAAGTTCGAGTAGTTCCGCTGAAGTTAGAGATAACGGGATTAGCAGGAAACAGAATGTCCAGACTGGAAGAAACACGTGACGCAATTCAGTAATGTTGGTTGCAAATGGTGCATATTGTGTATATACGAGACGTGTTCAAATGAAACCGGACCAAACTGCACCAAGTTAACATACGTACGATGCGCATGATGACGTTACTTATTTTGTAAACAGCACATATCAACCGTCAAGTTTACAAAATTGCCTTATCCTCCGACTCATAATTTCCTCGGCTGATATTAAAAACATGGCGGGTTTGATATGGAATCCGTACAAAGTTGATTAGCGAGCGGTGATTCGGTTTCTAACAGCTGAAGGATGTCAACCAGTTGATATTCATCGCAGAATGCAGTCAGTGTATGGTGACAAAATTGTGTCGAATACAACAGTGAAGAACTGGACAACGATGTTCAAAGAGGAACGAGAGTTAACGCAACAATATGCGACTGACCTGGTCTCGGAAGTTCTTTCGCTAACTCTTTACGGTAGAAAAGGGGGCCTGGTGAACCAGAGGACTGTTGTTTTTGGTCAAGAAAGTCTGAATCAGATGCGAAGAATGAGCGAGTGTGTTGTAATGAGCTGCTAAGCTCACGTTGTCCACAGGTCCATTTGTTTCCGTCGAAAAGCATCACCAAGGTGACGAATGACCTTCAGAAAGTACTCTTTGGTAATGTTTTGACCTTGTGGTTCATACTCGTTATGCACAACCCCACGAGAGTCAAAGAAAACTGTCACCGGACTTTGGCATTGCTGTGCAACTGGGGAAGGACAACTCAACGGGTTTTGACTACACTCAACACTGGAAGGCTGACTGCCAGCGACTGACGGGATCTCACTACACTCAACACTGAAAGGCTGACTGACAGCGACTGACGGGATCTCACTACACTCAAAAGTGAAAGGCTGACTGCCAGCGACTGACGGGATCTCACTACACTCAACACTGAAAGGCTGACTGACAACGACTGACGGGATCTCACTACACTCAACACTGAATGGCTGACTGACAGCGACTGACGGGTTCTCACTACACTCAACACTGAAAGGCTGACTGACAGCGACTGACGGGTTCTCACTACACTCAACACTGAAAGGCTGACTGACAGCGACTGACGGGTTCTCACTACACTCAACACTGAAAGGCTGACTGACAGCGACTGACGGGATCTCACTACACTCAACACTGAAAGGCTGACTGACAGCGACTGACGGGTTCTCACTACACTCAACACTGAAAGGCTGACTGCCAGCGACTGACGGGATCTCACTACACTCAACACTGAAAGGCTGACTGACAGCGACTGACGGGTTCTCACTACACTCAACACTGAAAGGCTGACTGACAGCGACTGACGGGTTCTCACTACACTCAACAGTGAAAGGCTGACTGACAGCGACTGACGGGTTCTCACTACACTCAACACTGAAAGGCTGACTGCCAGCGACTGACGGGATCTCACTACACTCAACACTGAAAGGCTGACTGACAGCGACTGACGGGATCTCACTACACTCAACACCGAAAGGCTGACTAACAGCGACTGACGGGTTCTCACTACACTCAACACTGAAAGGCTGACTGACAGCGACTGACGGGTTCTCACTACACTCAACACTGAAAGGCTGACTGACAGCGACTGACGGGTTCTCACTACACTCAACACTGAAAGGCTGACTGACAGCGACTGACGGGATCTCACTACACTCAACACTGAAAGGCTGACTGACAGCGACTGACGGGATCTCACTACACTCAACACTGAAAGGCTGACTGACAGCGAGTGTGGCATTCTTCGTTGCGTTAATATTTCCGCATGCGCATGCGCTGTCCCCTATACCTCCCTGTAGAAGTAACACACCCATGCTCCATTTCTTTTCTCAGAAAAAAAATAAGGTCGGCTATTTTGTGAACACACTTTGTATGTATGTGTGTATGTGCGTGCTTGCGCGCATGTGTGCATGTGCGCGTATGCGGTGGGTCATGTGTATATGTGTGTGTGCGTACACATTTAAGTATAGATTGGATGTACATAGCGTTTAGAGAAAGGAAATGTAAAAGAAACTAGTTGTTTACAGACTGCAGAGTCTTATAAACCAGTATCTTCTTCTTCTTTCCGTTCGGTTTCGTATGCTCGTTTTATGCCACCAGATGGGCTGCCTCCATGAATTGACACGTCAGTCGCTGGTCTTCAATGGTTCCCCACAGTTTGTCTTGTATGTTTCTTTCCTCTGGGCAGGTCTTCTCGTGGGAGCCTCGGTGCAGTGAACATGTTTGCAGGATGTCTTCTGGAGTCTGGGGTCCTCTCTGACATGTGCATTGTGCAGTGTGTGCTGCTTTCATTTTATGCATGTGTGCATTTAGTCTGCAATCACCTGTTCTGAGGCGGAAAATTGTGGTATAGTGTTTCCTATGCAGTCTATTGATTGGGTCCCGTGGGTATTCTAAGCCAGTATAAATTATTACGTTTTTACTCTTCTGCGATCATTGCTCATTTAGACTGGCACTCCTGGTCCTTCAATAAGTTCAGCGGTCTTTTTCGTGGTTTAAATCCCGCAGATCAGTTTCTCCTCGAGGGGAGTTGGCGACATCCTTATCCTCAGATCTGTGTGCTGGGGGAAGTCCTGAAGTACATGTGCTGTTGTCATGATTGCTAGGTCGTGGAAGCACAGGCTGTGGGTACACATCTTGAATTTGGAGCACAGGCGGTGTCCCATTCTGTTGTTGCAGGCTCGGAAACGTATAATAACCTGGTCTTTTCTGGATAGTTGGTGGTGTCTGTTATCTGCGTGGCATTTGGAGTGTTCTTCCCGCCATTTTATATTGTATTGCTATTTTATTATGAATTTTGCTTCTACGTTGTTGACAAGATATTATTTCTGCTTCAGTTTCGATCCCTTTTTAGCTTGACTGTCAGCGTCCTTGTTTTCCTTGATGTTATATTGTGATAGTTTCCTCTGTATCACTGCTTTCTGAAACCGTCGAGACATTTCTGCCGGCTGCTCTAAATTCGTTGGTCCCAATGTTCTTGTGGGGTTTGAGTGCCGTTAGTTATGGGTAACTGTGCATCAGTTAGTATCACGATTTTCTCATGCAAATTTCCTGTTAAAGAGCCAATTCTGCAGCGGTCTTAAGTTTTCAATGTCTGCCACCGAAATTGTTTGAGAACTTTATTTCAAGCAACGAGATCAGTTTTCATGACCTCATTGAGATGATTTCGTTTGCTTATTTTGTCTTCTTTTTGTCTCTCTAGTAGAAGCACAAACGATCTGACAGCATCCGGATTCAAAAGAGTGCAACTGTAACCTCCATATAATGTCAAATATATTAAGTGAAAAAAACAATGATTGAGCTTGGAGCATTGAGCAAAACTGTTGATATGAAACATCTGCTGCAGATGTTCGGATTCAAGCTTCATGTAACAGGATTTGGATTTGGTTTCCCTTTTCTGGATTCTATTGGCCTTAGTCTTTTGGGTTACTTCCTGACGAATTAGCCAGTGTATAGATTCATTGGTGTATATGTTTGTAGTGTGTTGTTGTTTCTGTTCCACTATGGCAGCTTTGCACTACAGTAGTTTTGTCAATCCTTTCTGTACGTAGAGAAGTGGTCGTACCGAGAGAAATTCCCGACATGCCTTGTCTTAGTCTGCCATGCTTGACAATAGGTGGACCCGAAGAGTGACGTCATGGTGGCCCTACACCTATAATCTTCGCCCCAGACGTCCACCAATGAGATGGACAGATGGTCTTCGGGAGATCCAAGATCCGGCGTGGTAGTCAATGGCAAAGGAAAGAGATGAATTTAGACAACATTTGCTGGGAGTCACATTTGATCGGCGCATGACATGGAAAAGTCAGATCGAGAGAAACCGAATGAGAGCCAGAGAAAGAATGGCAATCATGAGGAAACTTGCTGGCACAAGCTGGGGAGCAGACGAAAGTATACTAAAGAAACTGTACACTGGAAGAGTGAGACCAGTTCTCGAGTATGGCATTGCGGCATGGACAACAGCAGCAAATGCGATCTTCGATAAAGTTAACAAACTTCAAAACCAAGCCACGAGAGTTATAACAGGAGGCATGAAGTCAACGCCAATTGTAGAACTTGAAAAGATTACAAAGCTGCAACCCATGACCGATAGAAGAGACTGCAGAGCCCAGCTGCAGTCAGAGAAACTCCGAAGACTGACTGACCATCCAATGCACCAGAGACTAACCAATTTGGGAAATGGGAAACTAAAGCGGAGAAACTTTGCAGAAATAGCCAAAGCAAAGATGCACGAAGGTCCCATAAACGCACTAACAACACCAAAGCCCATCACTACTGTACGAAAACCTACCTGGAGGCAGGATATATTTCCAGAGGTGGTAGAAAATATACCAGGTATTGGAAACAAAAACTGCCAGACTGAAAATGAAAAGAGAGATACTACCCTAAGCTTTATATCGAAAAACTACCCAAGCATGGACTGGACCCAAGCATACACCGACGGTTCTGTAACAAACACTACACAGAACGGAGGGGCAGGAGCATTCCTGAACCTACCAAATGGCAGAAAAATAACACTGTCATTCGCTACTGGTAAGAACACAAGCAATTTCAGAGCGGAGGCAGAGGCACTGAGGGCGGCAGTGGAAGAAATGGTGACACATAAAGAAAATGAAAGCCATATAGTCCTGCTTACAGATGCTCTGGCCGTAGTCACAGCGCTAAAAAGCCAGAAAAACACTGAGCTTAATGACTTAAGAGCAGCTCTCTGTCAACTATGCCAGCAGTCCGCACCAAAAAGGGTAGTGGTACAGTGGGTCCCATCACACTGCAACATCCAAGGCAACGAGGAGGCAGACAGACTGGCAAAAGAAGGTGCAAGACTACCACAAACAGATACTAGTATGACGTACAAAGAGTCAAAACGGCTTATTAAAGCCAGATACATGACCAAATGGGAAACTGAACATACCGGCTACACCAAAAACGATGCCTATTACCAGTTGAGCAGAAGAGAGCAGGTCGTTGTCTTCAGACTTCGCACTGGCCACAATAGACTGAGGTACCACCTATTCAACAAATTGAAGATAGGTGGTACCGACGAATGCCCGTGTGGTACCGAGAAAATGACCGCTGAGCATCTGTTGCAGAACTGCCCGACATACGAGGATCAGAGAGAGCAGATGTGGCCATCACCAGTGGAACCACAAGACAAGCTCTATGGCAGTGTCGACAGCCTCAGGATGACCGCCGCTTTTTTCAAAAAAATAATGGTTACTGTCTGACTGCGTACGAAAAAGAAGAAGAAGAAGAAGACAACATTTGGCTTCCTGGCCTAAGGCACAAACTGTGTCTGAGTAAACACCAGGATTGCAGTATTACAATATGCCTAGTCAAACTGAACACGAAGTGACTTCGAACCCGGTACGTCGGAATTGCAAACCAAGCTTGCACTCCTACACCACGCACTTCTCGTGTACAAGGACCAGCTGTATCGGTGTCTAATAGTTCACGCTAGTCGAATCAATCTTTCAAGCAACCAATCTACCAATGACCATAAAAACCATCACTGTGTGTGATATCCCAGCAAGCAGGCTGTAGCAACACCTATATGTATGTGTTCGGGTAGATGTGATTTATGTGGATCGTAGTTTCACAAGATTACATTACTGGCCCCATATGTAACTATACTTAGTGCTAGGCGCGACACATCCTAGGCGCCATGTCAACAGAGCGCCCAGAAATGGTGCTGTAGCGCCTAGCATTTCAGAACCAGTGTTTTATTTACTCGTCCATGTACTCGATTGCGATTAATTCAGTTTTAAGGGACCCCCGTAGTCCTCCGCGACGTGCTCCAACATTATTCTGAGCATGGGGCCTATCTACCGATGTTTGGTCATGATTGTGTGAACAACTGCAGCGCTCGTCAATAATAGTTGTGATCATGGGGCCTGTCTACCGATGTTTGGTCATGATTGTGTGAACAACTGCATCGCTCGTCAATAATAATTGTGAGCATGGGGCCTGTCTACCGATGTTTGATCATGATTGTGTGAACAACTGCATCGCTCGTCAATAATAATTGTGATCATGGGGCCTGTCTACCGATGTTTGGTCATGATTGTGTGAACAACTGCATCGCTCGTCAATAATAATTGCCGTTGTTTGAGCTGTGTAGCCCATTGCAGGGAGTATATCGGAGTTGAAGAGAATAGCTTAGCGTCCGATCCCGGCTACCTCCCAGGACTGTTTGAATGGGCGAGAAGGCCAGCCAGCCTGCGCGACGACGTGTTGTACGTTTTGTTTCTAAATTATTCTGCATGTTGAGAAGGCGCCTAAGATAGCAGTATGCATCAACGTCTTCCGCATATTTCCCATGGAGCATTAATGAGTCTCCATCGCGGACACAGTTTTTTTGTGCGATCTTATCTTGCCCTTTCCCTCTTTCCCGAGCATCTCTAGAACTATTCGTTATCATTCGCTGGTTGATCAGTCATTAGACAGGTAGTAAGCTTGTATGAGCATGTCTCAGCATTGAACCCTATCCTCTGGTTTGTCAGTCCTTAGACAGCTAGTAAGGTTGTCTGGGCATGTCTCAGAATTGCATCCTATCCTCTGGTTGGTCAATCCTTAGATTTTGTGTATGGTTGTCTGAGCATGTCGCACCATTGGACCCTATTACCTGAAGCTCTATCAGCATAGGTTTGTACTTGTCTCTGCATGCATTAATCGTAAAGGTGAGTCTGCCCTCTACATTTCTCTTTTTTCACTGAACATTGCCCTCTAGTATTTTCTGTAGTGTTATGGAGAGAAAAAAAATGAGGAAGACAATTTTCAGCATGCCCAACCTCAACTCCTAAAGATAAACTAAAGCCTAGTTCAAAGGAAATTCCTAACACTTCATCCCCGACTGCAGCGTCTAATGTAGAACTATCCTTACCTTTTATACTTTTCTCTGAGTCACAGAATATACGACGGTCAGGAAACGAATAGTCAATGTACATTTTTAGGCTTTCAAACTAAGCTAATGGCGTTTCCAACACGTTGTAATCTGTGACAGCGATTCCCAAACTGTGCAACATGTTATTCCACTAGTGCTACATGACGTGGTTTCAGATGGTAGGTACATTACGTGATTTCAGATGGTAGGTACATTACGTGGTTTCAGCTGGTAAGTTCATTGCGTGGTTTCAGATGGTATGTACATTACGTGGTTTCAGATGGTAGGTACATTACGTGGTTTCAGCTGGTAGGTTCATTGCGTGGTTTCAGATGGTACAATACGTTGTTCCAGGTGGTACATTACGATGTTTCGGGTGGTACATTTTGTTGTATCAGATGGTACATTACGTGGTTTCAGGTGGTAGGTACATTACGTTGTTTCAGGTGTTACATTAGTTGGTTTCAAGTGGTTCATTTTGTGGTTTCAGGTGGTAAATAACGATTTTTCAGGTGGTATGTACATAACGATTTTTTAGGTTGTACATTACGATGTTTTAGGTGGTAAATTACGTGTTTTCAGGGGGTACACTTAGATGAATCATGCGGACTAATACATAAACAAGTATCCAGTCCATTACGAATCTGTCATTTTCTCGTGCTATAAAATACGTTATTTGCACTTGGTTAGCAATAAGTCCATATCTCTAATAATGAACCATTGTGAATTCATTAGAATGTAAAGAAAATTCGTACATCTGATGTCATCTGATAGTGTTAGATTTGTTATGTGAAAGTAACGACGTGTTTATGATTTTTATGAGACCAAAATTGAGCCAAATTACCACTTTAGTGATTAGTTAGTTAAATTCATGTTGGTGGTACAATGTGCAGAAGTTGCGCGCTTGCAGTTATTTGTTATAATATTTGTATACATAAATAACACAGTAAACATCTTATGTATACAGAAGTTAAATGATTATCGATAGGATAGTTTTGAACTAGAATCTTTGAACTACGCTCAGAAGTAAAAGTCTTCCTAACACAATACACATTTGAACTTGTTCATTGTTTTACTAATAAATCTGGTTATAGCGATTAGCATATTTTGTTGATATTTTGAAATGCCTGAACAAGTTTAGAAGGTCTAACTATAACGCTTTTATTACATCAGCCAAAATAAAGACAAGTGTCACTAAAATGGAATACATAAAAAGGATACGAGAAAGAACAAGTTTACTGCATTTTTCCACATTAGAAGTTTATCTCGGAAAAAAGCTAATAATGAATTAAATACTGATTGATGATATAAAAAACCATTGCTTGACTCGTGTAATAATTTTTGTTCATACTATACCGAAAATTTTGAAATGAAAACTGGAATATCGACCCCTTTAATCTATTTCGGATGCTGTCTTTGATACTTTTTCACCTAAAAATCAACTAACAGAAATTGTATGTGATAGAAATTGAATAAATGATGTTTTACAAGACAGTTTGTGCAATGTTTGGTTACATACAAGAGCTGAAAATGAAGTTATTTCAGACAAAACATTAACATTTATAATGTCCTTCAACACATCGTGTTTGTGTGACATTAGGTTTTTCTCATGTTGGGTATTAAAAATAAATATAGTATTCAATTACAACTTGAGCCAGACTGACGTTTTAAAGTTGTCAAAGTCAGAGCCCGACTGACGTTTGAAGTTAACAAAGTTAGAGCCCGACTGACGTTTGAAGTTAACAAAGTTAGAGCCCCACTTACGTTTGAAGTTAACGAAGTTAGAGTCCGACTGACGTTTGAAGTTAACAAATTTAGAGCCCGACTGACGTTTGAAGTTAACAAATTTAGAGCCCGACTGACGTTTGAAGTTAACAAAGTTAGAGCCTGACTGACGTTTGAAGTTAACAAAGTTAGAGCTCGACTGACGTCTGAAGTTAACAAATTTAGAGCCCGACTGACGTTTGAAGTTAACAAAGTTAAAGCCCGATGAATGGAAAATTGTTGATGTTTAGTGCCCACGATAAATGTTTACTCTTTAGTGCGCCCAGAAAAGTGCGGAAGGTGGCTGGGTGCTGTAATTTTTCTTACATCGCGAGCGTGATGATGAAAGCGATCCTGCGCCCTCAAGGCTGTTTTCGTTTATTGTCACTCCCTACTACGAAGATCACTTATATCATCACCTCGTTAACTAAGATGCCATAAAACAGCTTGTTTCCAGTGACAACTACATGGCAGTGACATGGGGTCTTAATCAACATGTGTCTTCCGACCCTGACTAACATAGTCTGGTCAGTATGTTTTGCCTAACCAGACATTAGCCTCCTCTCCCAATATCTCGAAGATATCTTCTTCTTTTTTTTCGTACGCTTTCAGGCGTCAACTTGATTTGTTCGAAGAAAGCGGCGGTCATCCGGAGGCTGTCGACACTGCCATAGAGCTTGTCTAGTGTTGGCACTGGTGATGGCCACATGTGCTTTCTCTGGTCCTCGTATGTCGGGCAATTTTGCAGCAGATGTTCAGCGGTCATTTTCCCTGTACCACAGGTGCATTCGTCAGTCCCACCTATCTTCAGTTTATTTGAATAGATGGTACCTCAGTCTGTTGTGGCCTGTGCGGAGTCTGAAGACCACGACCTGCTCTCTTCTGCTCAACTGGTAATAGGCATAATTTGTAGTGTAGCCAGTATGTTCTGTTTCCCATTTGGCCATGTATCTGGCCCTAATAAGCCTTTTTGACTCTTCGTAGGTCACACTAGAATCTGGTTGTGGTAATCTTGCACCTTCTTTTGCCAGTCGGTCTGCCTCTTCGCTGCCTTGGATGTTACAGTGGGATGGAACGCACTGTACCACTTCTCTTTTTGGTGCGGACTACTGGCATAGTTGACAGAGTTCTGCTCTTAAATCATTAAGTTCTGTATTTTTCTGATTTTTTAGTGCTGTAACCACGACCAGGGCATCTGTAAACAGGACTATCTGGCTTTCATTGCTTTGGCCTGTCAGCATTGCTTTTACTGCAGCCTTCAGTGCCTCTGCCTCCGCTCTGAAATTGCTTGAGAATTTTCCAGTTGCCACTGACAGTGTTATTTTTCTACCATTTGTTAGGCTCAAGAATTCCCCTCCCCTCCATTGTGTATTGTGTTTGTTACAGAACCGTCGGTGTATGCATGGGTATGTATGTACCTCAGGTTTATGTCTCTTCTTTCTTTTTCAGTCTGGCTGTTCTTGTTTCCAATACCTGGTATATTTTCTACCATCTCTGGAATGATATGCTGCTTCCAGGTGGGTTTGTATACAGTAGGGATGGGCTTTGGTGTTGCTATGGTGTTCATAGGGTCTTCGCTCATTTTTGCTTAGGCTATTTCTGCAAAGTTTCTCTGCTTTAATTTCCCTTTTCCAAATCTATTTAGTCTCTAATGCATTGGATGGTCTCTCCGTCTTCTTAGTTTCTCTGCTTGCTGCTGAGCTCTGCTGTCTCTTCTGTCGGTCATGGATTGCAGATTTGTAATCTTTTCAAATTCTACAATTGGCGTTGACTTCACGCCTCCTGTTATAACTCTCATGGCTTGGTTTTGAAGTTTACTAATTTTATCAAAGTTCGCCTTTGCTGCTGTTGCCTATGCCGTAATGCCATACTCGAGAACTGGTCTCACTCTTCCAGTGTACAGTTTCTTCAGTATTCTTTCGTCTGCTCCCCAGCTTGTGCCAGTAAGTTTCCTCATGATTGCCATTCTTTGTCTTGCTCTCATTCGGTTTCTCTCGATCTGACTTTTCCATGTCACGCGCCGATCAAATGTGATGCCCAAGTAGTTTGGGTTGTCGTTTGGCCGCAGATATTTGCCATTAAGACTTATTTTGGTGTTCTGTGGTTTTTTTGAAAGGGAGAATATAGTACATGTTTTTTTTTCTTCATTTATTTTGACTAGCCATGATTTCGCCCACTCCTCCAACGATATTAGGGCCTGCTGCATTCGATTATTTGCAACGGTGATCTCGAACATATAATGAAACACGCTCACATTTCCCATGAGTATTGAATAAAAGTAAATAATTGTTTACTTACAAAAATTGACACCAAAAAAAAAAACCGATGATTTTTTACAAGAATATTTATTTTATACTGTTTGTCTTATGACCATAAACGCATAATCTTGGCTGCACAAAATCTGAGTTAAGAATTTTGCACATGGTAATGTATGAATCTGTTTAACTTTATTTAAATGGTGCAGCTTTCCACAAGTTTGAGAACCCGTGATCATTGGGCAGTAAAGTAAAATAACCCATAGCATTAACTGCCGTAGGAGTGTAAGGTGTTAGCGATCTCACATTTCAAAGGCTCGGCTATATGAGAGTGGTAGCCATCTCCTCTCCCTCTCTGCTTTTACTTCCCAGACTGAACCGGTACCCATTTAAGGCTGGGTCGACCCAGGAGCCATTGTGGTCTGAAAAAACATTACCGCCTCAACTGAGAATGAACCATGGACCACTCAGATGCGAAGCCAGCGTGCTAACCACTGCTCCCTATGAGCAGTAGCTGCTAGCAATCACTTTAACCAATTAAAATCTTTCAGTTCTCTGTGGACCACGTGCTTTCTGCAAATTTACGTTAGACCTCATGCCGTGTGCAATCTGTTCTAGATTTACCTACATCTGTCGTATCACCTGTATGTTTACCTAGAGTCCTCTTCTCTGTGTGTGCTTTGATCTTCCTCCGTTTCATTTACCCTGGTGATTCTAGAACAATGACTGGCTTGTAAAGCTACGATCTAGACCTCTTTATGTATATCCTATTCATAAGTACCGCTATAATCAACTATTATTCTGAGGTAAAGTACCAGCATCTCAAGAAACAAAATTATAAGGGGGCTTCAAATGAAATCCTTAAAAGTGGGACAGAAATTAGACAAAAAACATGCTTTTGTATTCTAACTTGTTAATTTGGTTGCTAAGGATGTCAAGAGTGTCCTGTGTGTGTCATCATGGTGCAGGCGAACAGCATGACGTCATATTTGCTGTTAAAAGATGGCGGCCCCACTATTGACATGCACAAAAGGGAAGGAGATTTCTGTTTTCCGTCCCTTAGACAGCGAAAGGGTGAAACCCATATAAATTCATCTGCGAATGAAGGTCAAATTACGGAGATACGTGTCTTCTGCTCCAGCAAGTGCATGAATGCAGTAAGAAGTTCCAAAACGGCGTGACAGACTGTTCATGACCGGGTCAGACACACCCAGTACTGACCCTAGAGTCAGTTGCAGCTGTCGACCATCTCGTAAAGAAATATCGATTTACTGTGGGTGAAAGGCTTATAGGTTTCACCCTTTCGTTTCTCAAAAAACGGAAAACAGAACGTTGCCCCGCTTTGGTGCAAATCAATAGTTGGGCGGCCATCTTTTAACTGAAATTATGACGTCATGTTGTTCGGATGCACCGAGATGGCACGTGCAGAATACTCTTGATATCCTTAGCAACCCTATTAACAAGTTACAGTAAAAAGGCATCGTTTTTATCTAATTTCTATCCCCCTTTTAAGGTTTTCATTGGAGACCTTAGTCGCTAGTCCAGTAAGGCACAACATACTGACCAGGACATCGCGGTCAGGGTCAGTACACTGACCAAGATCAGATTCTCTCTTCCATGTAGAGTACCCTGGAAAGAGGCTATTTTCAAGACAACCTTGCTGATGAGATGTGGATTGATGTGATCCCCGTAGTAGTAACGCCCTGCAGATGGGGGCCAAGCATAGCACAACCGCCTGGAGGACTGCAATCCATCTTTCTCATCGTGCTAGGGATATGATGAAAGCCACTATAACCTGTCCCTTAACGTCCTTTTCAGAACACACAAAAAGATTAAACTTACTCATTGGGAGCATTAAACAACACAACAACAACAAGGTTTTCATTTGAGGCTCCGTCGTTAAAAAAAGGGGAATATAAAAATGGATAGGCAAAATACAAGGTCTTAGGTCTTACACTCGACATTGCGTTGAGTAAATACGTTCCATCTGCCTGCGGATGGAAGAAAGCCAGAATTTTTCTTGATTTTGTTTTTCTGGTGGAAAGAAAAGGTACAAACTCCCTAGAACTATTGTCTACCAGCCTGGGAAGCTGACAAACTAACAAAACAAAATCATTATCTCATTTTTTTTAGAATAAGTGATCTAGAAAGCATGTGTTTCAACGGAATGGCCGAAGCTTAGAAAAGAAGGCAAAGGGGGTACTGAGACGATATGGGATACAGTAAACAAAAATTGCGTGTTTGTGACATAAGCACAAAACAAATGTTTATCTGCATTCCGGAAACATACAGAACTAAAAGAAAGTGAAGTAATTGGCAACTCGGAATTCGAACACTGGACATCTTGCCACAAGAGAGAGAGAGATGAGTTAAGCCACTAGACCAGCGAGAAACTAACAAATGTCACAACTATGGTAGTCTTTCGTCATTCAACACTTGTGACTATTGAATATAGTCCGAGTTCGATCCAGACCAATTGATAGACTCATTCTTGATTCTAGGAACCAACATCATCACACAATGGACATTACAAAAAGCGTCCCGTACTCCGTGCAATCAGCCAGCTAATAGTATATCTGCTCAGAGTCCCAGTTAGGTTTTGATTTCGTGTTCTTCTGATCTTTCCAGACAGAACACACTTTCTCCCATCTTCCTTAGTCACTTCCAAATCTATCTTCCTCTAGTCATATGAGTCTGTTATAGACTCAATGACGTCCTAACTTTCCTATCATCAAGCATAGACCATATTTAGAACTGGTATTCTTGTGTTGCAAGTACACAAACAAAGAGCAGCGGTAGTTTCAATTAATGAACGTAGTGAGGAAGTGAATATGTAAAAACTTCCAGGCAGTGAGTTGTAAACAAAGAATGTTTGCTCGTCACATCGATCACAAGACAAGTATGTATCTGCACTCGAGTAACACACAAAACGAACTACGGAATATCAATTTATAAAGTCAACAGCAACGATGGTATTTGCAAAACAGAGCTAAAAAGTACAAAATAGAGAATACGCAGTTAAATTGAGAATGATGATGATAATGAATATAAACTCTAATACTTTATTGCACCCACGTGACAATAACTACCAAAATAGCTTTATACAACACGATTTTCGGCCCAACACAATGCTATCAATGTCAAAACTGGACACTAACATCAAATGAAAAACGACACATCGTTGCAGCAGAAATGAAATGCCTGCGAAAAATATTAGGTGTAACAAGGAGAGACATGATCAGAAACGATGACATGAGACTAGAGGGAACAACACCAGTAATAGACTACATCAGAAGACAGCAACTAAAATGGTTTGCCACGTAACAAGATTACCACCATACAACATCCCCAAACAGCAATGCTATTTAGATACAAACAGATTCAAGGACAAATGTCGACCAAGAAAAAAGTGGCTTTCAGAAATATCTGAGGTGGTGAATGCCACTGTGCAGGAGGCACACAGACGAGCTCGTTCTAGAGATCTCTTCATAACCTGACGCTAAAAGGCATAACATGATACGTAGAAAGAAAGCAGAAAGAAAGATGATAACGCTGATGATGATTCATCTTTTTGCTACAAGTGAAGCATTAGGCCGCCGCTATAGCTGGACACTTCATATGTAGCCTGTTTCTCAGTTAAACGACAGGTTGCAAAGTAATAGTTTTATAAGGCTGCTAGCCCGGGAATAAACCCTCTAATGTAGGAATTAGCTGATTGATGATCATAGCCAATAAACTCTTCAATGTTACAAGATTTAGGCCTTCCTTTTATGGAATCCGGTAGCATAGTTAATTTAAGGAGTACTGTATTTTTATAGCCAACAATTTGTAGAATCTGGTGGGATGGTTAAACCAAACAGTACTGTATTTTATAGCCAACAATTTGTAGAATCTGGTGGGATGGTTAAACCAAACAGTACTGTATTTTATAGCCAACAATTTGTAGAATCTGGTGGGATGGTTAAACCAATCAGTACTGTATTTTATAGCTAACAATTTGTAGAATCTGGTGGGATGGTTAAACCAAACAGTACTGTATTTTATAGCCACCAATTTATGAAATCTGGTCGGATCATTAAACCAAGCATTACTGTAGTTTAGAGATAAGAATTTCTGGAAAACATCGACAGCTCCCCATGAGTCATAATGTGTACGTTCTAACAGCTGGTTGCTCCAATCTATGGAAGCATCTGTGAGTTTGACGTCACTTCCGCGAGAAGTATCGATGAGCAAACAATATTATTGGTCTCGTAGCAAGCACTGCCGTCGAAGATTTAGTGTTAGAGTCTTCATTGTGCTTGGTGTCCAGGTGTAGCCTGTTTCTGGCGCCTCCATTTGGAGACGAACTATGTTCTTGAACAGCTCTGATACGCTGACTTTGACGCACGTAGTCATATAAGAGTCGCTGACTAGTGTTATCTCGTTCCTTGCGTCGTCAGTTGAGCTTACGGCAATGAAAGAGCTGACATATTGGCTTTAAATAAACACAATATACGAATATTAGATATCGAAAAGAACGAATATCGAAATTAATCAATGAGCATTTTTTGTATGAGACTGAAATTCATGAATCCACAATACATAGATTGCAGTAGTTTGAAATCAATCATAAGTTGCACATGAAGGGAGAATCAATTCAGAGCACGGAGCAGGGGTATGTGCATCCAACAAATGTACAGGCACCACACGTATGGAGTATACATTTCGCCATATGCAAAAGAGACTTAGTACCTTTATGAGCTGTCCGAAATGCCCTGGTGTTTGTTTTATGCAACATAACATGACATACCATTGCTTCATAAAATTCACTATCAAATTCAAGTACTTCAAATTACATTCTTGTGTAATATGGGGATACTTCTGTAAGGGTTAAAAAAAAGTCGAAATACTGTGAACAAATTCAAAGGAAATCAACAATGAAACGGAACAAAATAGCCTTGATTGCTATTTCCATGACTTGTCTAGCTGTGAACATAAATATTTTAGCAACAACAACAAACCCGCTGAAAGTATGTTGAATCATGGTTGAAACATGGTCAACCGGAAGTCGGTCTATTTATCTGCATTTGCGTCATAGCATGTTCTCACTTGGGACGCGACCTTCCAGCATGCACGTGCATTAATTTTAATGATTTCTGCAGAATATTGAAATGTCTTTTTTACGTAATTTTCTAGGAACTGCGAAATTTAATACCATAAGGTTTAACAGAGCACTTATGGGAATTGCCATGCGTAACAATTATTCATGAGCATTGTATTTTTATTATCAACAAGAAAGCGCCTATTTTTTATCTATTTCTGTATCATATATGAAGGATTGTTGTTATAACATGTCTTACAAGCCAAGAAGGCTCTTCCAACAAATCAGCATGTTGGAATGTTCGAATGGTGAGGAGTGTAATACCTTGAGTTGGGTCGTCTTCTGCCTTAGAGGATTTGAGAAACGAGATAAGGAAGAAGTGAAAGAAAGAAAGAGAAACGACAACACGCAAAAATAAATGCAGTGAACGCAAGAAATATTGCAGAGTCAAAACAGACAGAGAAACAGGACAACGTGCCGCATAGTAATAACAGACAGAGAAACAGGAGAGCGTGTCGCATTGTAATAATATACAGAGAAACAGGAGAATGTGTCACATAGTAAAAACAGACAGAGAAACAGGACAACGTGTCGCATGGTAATAACAGACAGAGAAACAGGAGAGCGTGTCGCATTGTAATAATATACAGAGAAACAGGAGAATGTGTCACATAGTAAAAACAGACAGAGAAACAGGACAACGTGTCGCATGGTAATAACAGACAGAGGAACAGGACAACGTGTCGCATAGTAATAAGAGACAGAAAAACAGCAAAACGTATAACAATGATAACACAATAGACAGATACTATATAAACTGACATACAGATAGTAAGACAGACAGACGGCGATACACAGACAGACGGATAGATATATAGACAGACAGACGGACGGACGGACGGACGGACGGACGGACAGACAGATATTTGAAAAGTTCCGTTCGAAATTAGTATACGTATATGTCAGATTCATCTGAAAGATTCTGTAATTGTTGCTACGAGATCTTTTTTGCGTACATATTGGCAGTCACACATGGTAATTAAAGTAAATTTTCAAGCTAAGACAAACCTTTCTAACATATTCTAAAGCAGATGGGCGGAACAGAGTTGTCTTGTGTTCAAACGAAAAGTGAAGCAGGGAAAACCAATTGCCGCCATATCGCCTTCAGAAAAACAAAAAACGAAAACTCTTTCATCGCCAGGATCCACGAAACAAATGTTACGTTTCTGGAAGGCCGGTACCTTATCATCGACCGACAGAAGTGACGTCAAAAATAGATTAAGGAGGCGTGTTTGGGGTAACCTGAGGTCAGCTTGTCGGCTAAGCGAGAAGACGACAAATTCAGAAGCTATTAAGAGAAAAGTGGAATCTCGAATATGAGTTATTGAGGAACACATAATGTGGTTTGTTTTTTTTTGTTTATGTTAGACATGTCATACATTTTCCCATTTCATTGGAATCATTGTTTGTAAACGCTAGGCTACTTGATTATATTTATCGATTTGCTAGATACAACCTTATATAAAGATTATATAAGGCTAGATATTTTAAACAATTTATAGCCTAACGTACGTATACACGCTGTGGCTTAGTATGCTAAAGTCTCTAACTTGATTCCCCGGCTGTAGTGTAACTGCTATGGGACATAACTTGACCTCTTTATATGGACATGGACAAGGTTCATGATAGACCAGATATTAGATAAGATTTATGAATAAAACGTTGAACAAGATTTATAAACTAGAAGTTAAATTATATTTATAGATTCGATTTAAACCAAGATGTAAAGATTTGGTTTAAACTATCGACAATATTTATATATTTCTATCTACACTGGTGACAAGTTAGACAAATGTTCTAGGCAAGACATATAAACTAGATATTAGACCAGATTTATTATATACTATGTACTTCACAGATTCATTGACTGCACATTAGACTAAATAAATGTTAAAGACTATGTACTTCACAAATTCATAGACTATACGTTAGACAAGATTTATTTTATATATGAGCCGTATTCAAATGAAACCGGACTAAACTGCAATAAGTGAACATACGTACGATGCGCATGATGACGTCACTTCTGGTGTAAACAGCACATACCAACCGTCAAGTTTGCACAATTGCATTATCCTTCGATTCAAAGTTTTCCCAGCAGACCGTTGGAAACATGATGGGTGTGATACGGAATCTGTCCAGAGTTGATCAGCGAGCGGTGATTTGGTTTCTAAGAGCTGAAGGATGTCGACCAGTTGACATTCATCGCAGAATGCAGGCAATGTATCTTGACAAAAGTATGTCAAAGACAACAGTGAAGAACCAGACAACGATGTTTAAAGAAGGAAGTGAGCTAAAGACATATCTACCGAGACCAGATCAGGCGCATTTTGTTGCGTTAACTCACGTCCTTCTTTAAACATTGTTGTCCAGTTTTTCACTGTTCTCTTCGACACACTTTTGTCACCATACACTGCCTGCATTCTGCATACATATCACACCTACCATGTATACAACGGTCTACTGAGGAAACTATGAGCTGGAAGATAATGACATTTTGCAAACTTGACGGTTGGTATGTGCTGTTCACACCAGAAGTGACGTTATCATGCGAATCGTACATATATTCACTTGTTGCAATTTGGTCTGGTTTCATTTGAACACGCCTCGTACTATGTACTTCACAAAATCATAGACTAGACGTTAGACAAGATTGTCTATATAGACTATGCACTTCCCTTTATAGACTATGTACTTCACAAAATCATAGACTAGACGTAAAACTAAACTAGACTTGGCTAGACAATATGCAACTAGCAACATTGATCATTTTGCGGCACCAGTGAACCACAATACTGAATTTGATAATGATTCATTTCCGGACAAGCTGACATCTTTGAATGCAGAACTGTGGACCAGGTTTCGGGAGTTTACAGAAAGAAAAAAAATCTTGAAATCTTCTCTTCTCCGTTTGACGTTAACATGGAATAAATTCCACCTTCTTTGTAAATGGAAATATTTGATCCACAAGAAAACTCAGATCTAATGACCAAAATAACGGCTGTTTCCCTGACTCACTTTTATCAGAAATATTTATGTTTTTATGTACCCGAAACTTACTACTTTTGCTCGGACAAGAATAACGCCATTCTGAAAGCTTCTACAGCTGCGAGCAATTATTTTGTATAGAATGAATCTCGTGAAATCTTAAACGCGGACGAGAGTAACGGATTAATGTATATAAAACACTTTATGTGTTGCAACATTAATTATTTCCTCATCCGTTGATCGCCTTTTGAAAAACATGAAGTTCTAAACGTCCCATTGGATGCAGCTGATCTGCGCTAACTTACTTTTATTTTAACTTCAACAAATTATGTTCATTAAAATAAATATAAAATAATCAACAGCTGAATACATCTTATGAAATGTATGTTTTACTGTTAATCTACATTTTTATTCATAACTTAACATAATGCAAATTGTAAAAAACTTACGATTTTTGTCAAATAAATACCAATATCTTTAAATTGTGAAACAGGCCTGCTATCTGGTGCAGCCGGGATGAAGTTGCACAGGCCGGGTTTGGTCCACACGTACACAGTAGTGAAGGCAAACAGTCAGAGTTTGTAAATCTCCTGAGGCGAAGAATCTGGATTTAGACGAGCCTACTTGTGTATCCTCTTTCTTCATTGCCTTTACTATTGCTATAAGGCTAATAACAATGTCCCGTTTCATTAGGCCCTTGACCCAGTGGATCTGATTTCATCAGGCCTTTTCAAAAGGTTGACTTTTCATACCCGTTAACTTAACCACTGTGCACATGTGGACTAAACGTACAAGCTGCTGGGTATGCATTGCAGGACTGCCCCCTGCGGGAGCCGTGTAGCGCAATGGTTAGCGCGCTGGCTTCGCATCTGAGTGGTCCTGGGTTCATTTCCCAGTTGAGGCGGTAATGTTTTTTTTTAGACCGCAATGGCTCCCGGTACGACCCAGCCTTAAGCGGCGAGGGAGAGGAGATGGCTACCGCCCTCATATAGCCGAGCCTTTGAAATGTGAGATCGCTAACACCTCACACCCCTACGGCAGTAATGCCCCTTATATGACCAGTTAGGGCAGATATACTGGCCAAAGATTAAATACTAAATGCAATACTGTTAAACAGTCAAGTCCATCTCGGAGTGGTCTGATGATGTAAACATCAGCGATGTGAACACTAGATAAAATATCGGTACTTGCGTCTTAGTTAAAACCAAACAAAAGAGTATCTACTTTTTAGCACCAAACTTGTGGTAGTGACGTCACAAAAGTCCACTTTTTAACTGTTTTTTAAAGTAAGTCGCATGTCCTTTACAAAACGTAGCTTCTTACAACGGCCACCTTTTTGGCTGTTATAAGTTTCTTAGCAAGTGTGGAGTACGGTAGGTTGCCATTACTTTCCGTACGTGTAGGAGCATTCGTCCGAGAAAAAAGCCCAATGTCTTCCAAACTGGACACAAGTGGAAATCGAACCCAGAACGTTGGGATTGTGAAAACCGAGCGAGATTCACCCCTGGGCCACGCAGCCTCTCTTTTTAACTGTTAGAAATGTCAAATGTTCTGTGAGAATAGAAGATAATTTCAGCTTTTGCTTCTCCTTATTCCCGCCGACTTAGCAACACATTTCTTGACTCGCTCAAAGTTGGTCCTTGATAAGGAGAGTGGTAGCAAGTTTCTACTTCAGCATAGCATTGTCCATGCTGTCAAACCATGTAATACCAACTATGTTACCTAACCCTAAGTCTAACCCTAACCCTTCACAAAACGTAATATAACCATCTTTTCTACTGTTCTATCTTAAATGTCTTTACTTATGTATATGGCCTGGCTTGGCTTTGTTCGTTCTCAATTTCACGGTATCAAACCCTGAAAGGACTTAAGTAGCAGAATGTAGTCCAGAGAACGGAATGCGTTGTGTCGTAGTTTACAGCTTGACTGCGATATTTGCACCTTTGGTTCCAGCACATCCGACTTCAGCAAGCATTTTTTTAGTACCGGGTTAGCATTTCCGCTTCGATCCCCTATCCTTAGCCAGTCGACCCTGCTGCAGCCTGTTATCCAGGATCACCGCGTGGAGGTGTAGAAGGGTCTTGGCAGCTCTGGTTCGCTGGCCCTGACGCTAGTAGTCAGCTATGGGTCGCTGACCACTGCAGCTCATGCGCTGCTCAGCATTTTGATCCCACATATGTAAATAAAATAAAATTATATTGACCTGTCCTCCCCTTTACCCCAAATGGAATGTCCCGCTATACATCAGCTGTCAAATACGTACAATGGGAACCCAAGGAACTCGTTTTGAGATGAATTAAGACGCACGTATCGACTGCTCCCATCCTGCCTGCTGGCACACAGGGATGTGATTCCGTCATGCCATAAAGCTTCACCTTCACTTTATCAAGCTTGAAAGTCCACCACGGCAGCCATTTCACAATCACCACAGCTCTTTGAGTTTTAGGGGAGACAAGCCTATCGGTCCCATTGAGGCACAAGCGAGGAGAAATATGGTTTATCTAAAAGTGTTATTCACAATAACCATACCGAAACAATTATATATGTTTATGTTTATCGTGTTGAGTTGTTGTTTGCTATTTCTGTTATTCTTCTGTACTAATATGTTCGAATATAATGACATTATGTGTCTCATATGTTGATGCATGTTGTATCGGGACACACATATACATACATTCATACACACACGCACACACACATACATACATCCATACACATACAATACATACCGTTGCACCAACACATACATAGTAATACAAATAGAATCCACATGCTCGAATACACACTTTATCTGGCACATACATGCACATAGTTCCACATATACACATTCAAAAACATTGGGACATAATGTTGCACCAGTTTTCAAAATAGGGAATGATAAACGGCAAATGCTAGACGATGGGAAAGTGTAGAGGCTATTGGACGGGGAGTTGGGGTTGGGGTGAGGCTGGATGTGTGGGCTGGTGCGCTGAGAGGGTGTCAGACGAAGGGGATGTAAGTCATTTTAATTTTAAAATCACTTAAATAAAATTTTGCAATATTCTGCAAACATGTTAGAAGATGCCCGGAGAATATCTAAGTACACAAAAAGTAGAATGGTTTCCATGGAGATGTGCATCTGTTAATGATAAATGTTTCATGATGTATGACGTCTGAAGGTAGTTCCGGTTTAAGTAAATAGTTCTAAATTACCAGAAATCGCCGCTGTTTATTATTGTTGTATTACATTTCGCAACAGTTTTATGTGGCTGCTGCGTCTTCCGTTGTCGTGATAACAGTCTCGGAACGCGCCATTGGTCGTATTATGGTAGATCAACCTAGACACAGCATTCTCTGTCGTCGGGATGTAAGCCAGTGTCGCCTTGGCGGCCTGGTCGAGTAGTAAGTTAGACTTATTCCTTGGGTGGAACAGTTTAAGTTAGACTTGTTCCCTCGGTCGAACAGATGTAAGTTAGACTTATTCCTTCGGCCGAACAGATGTAAGTTAGACTTATTCCTTGGGTGGAACAGATGTAAGTTAGACTTATTCCTTGGGTCGAACAGATGTAAGTTTGACTTATTCCTTGGGTGGAACAGATGTAAGTTTGACTTATTCCAGAGAAAAAACACTGTCAGTGGCAACTGGAAAATTCTCAAGCAATTTCAAAGCGGAGGCAGAGGCAATGAGGGCTGTGGTAGAAGAAATGCTGACAGGCGAAAGCAATGAAAGCCAGATAGTCCTGTTTACAGATGCCCTGGCCGTAGTCACAGCACTAAAAAGCCAGAAAAATACTGAACTTAATGATTTAAGAACAGTACTCTGTCAACTATGCCAGCAGTCCGCACCAAAAAGAGTAGTGGTACAGTGGGTTCCGTCCCACTATAACATCCAAGGCAAAGAGGAGGCAGACAGACTGGCAAAAGAAGGTGCAAGACTATACCACAACCAGATTCTAGTGTGACCTACGAAGAGTCCAAAAGGCTTATTATGGCCAGATACATGGCCAAATGGGAAACAGAACACACTGGCTACAAAAAAACGATGCCTATTACCAGTTGAATAGAAGAGAGCAGGTCGTGGTCTTCAGACTTCGCACAGGCCACAACAGACTGAGGTACCACCCATTCTTCTTCTTCTTCTTCGTACGCAGTCAGACAGTAACCATTATTTTTTCTAAAAAAGCGGCGGTTATCCTGAGGCTGTCGACACTGCCATAGAGCTTGTCTTGTGGTTCCACTGGTGATGGCCACATCTGCTCTCTCTGATCCTCGTATGTCGGGCAGTTCTGCAGCAGATGCTCATCGGTCATTTTCCCGGTACCACACGGGCATTCGTCGGTACCACCTATCTTCAATTTGTTGAATAGGTGGTACCTCAGTCTATTGTGGCCAGTGCGAAGTCTGAAGACAACGACCTGCTCTCTTCTGTTCAACTGGTAATAGGCATCGTTTTTGGTGTAGCCGGTATGTTCAGTTTCCCATTTGGTCATGTATCTGGCTTTAATAAGCCGTTTTGACTCTTCGTACGTCATACTAGTATCTGTTTGTGGTAGACTTGCACCTTCTTTTGCCAGTCTGTCTGCCTCCTCGTTGCCTTGGATGTTGCAGTGTGATGGGACCCACTGTACCACTACCCTTTTTGGTGCGGACTGCTGGCATAGTTGACAGAGTGCTGTTCTTAAGTCATTAAGCTCAGTGTTTTTCTGGCTTTTTAGCGCTGTGACTACGGCGAGAGCATCAGTAAGCAGGACTGTATGGCTTTCATTTTCTTTATGTGTCACCATTTCTTACACTGACGCCCTCAGTGCCTCTGCCTCCGCTCTGAAATTGCTTGTGTACTTACCAGTAGCGAATGACAGTGTTATTTTTCTGCCATTTGGTAGGTTCAGGAATGCTCCTGCCCCTCCGTTCTGTGTACTGTTTGTTACAGAACCGTCGGTGTATGCATGGGTCCAGTCCATGCTTGGGTAGTTTTTCGATATAAAGCTTAGGGTAGTATTTCTCCTTTCTTTTTCAGTCTGGCAGTTTTTGTTTCCAATACCTGGTATATTTTCTACCACCTCTGGAAATATATCCTGCCTCCAGGTAGGTTTTAGTACAGTAGTGATGGGTTTTGGTGTTGTTAGTGCGTTTATGGGATCTTCGTGCATCTTTGCTTTGGCTATTTCTGCAAAGTTTCTCCGCTTTAGTTTCCCATTTCCCAAATTGTTTAGTCTCTGGTGCATTGGATGGTCAGTCAGTCTTCGGAGTTTCTCTGACTGCAGCTGGGCTCTGCAGTCTCTTCTATCGGTCATGGATTGCAGTTTTTTAATCTTTTCAAGTTCTACAATTGGCGTTGACTTCATGCCTCCTGTTATAACTCTCATGGCTTGGTTTTGAAGTTTTGCTAACTTTATCGAAGTTCGCCTTTGCTGCTGTTGTCCATGCCGCGATGCCATACTCGAGAACTGATCTCACTCTTCCAGTGTACAGTTTCTTTAGTATACTTTCGTCTGCTCCCCAGCTTGTGCCAGCAAGTTTCCTCATGATTGCCATTCTTTCTCTGGCTCTCATTCGGTTTCTCTCGATCTGACTTTTCCATGTCATGCGCCGATCAAATCTGACTCCCAGATAGTTTGGGTTGTCGTTTGGCTGCAGGAATTTGCCATTTAGACTTAATTTGGTGTTTTGGGGTTTGATTGAAAGCGAGAATATTGTACACGTGGTTTTCTCCTCGTTTATTTTGACCCCACCTATTCAATAAACTGAAGATAGGTGGGACTGACGAATGTACTTGTGGTACATGGAAAATGACCGCTGAACATCTGCTGCAAAACTGCCCGATATACGAGGACCAGAGAAAGCACATGTGGCCATCACCAGTGGCATCACTAGACAAGCTCTATGGCAGTGCCGACAGCCTCAGGATGACCACTGCTTTTTTCGAAAAAATACAGGTTGACGTTTGACAGCGTACGAAGAAGAAGAAGAAGAAGAAGAAGAAGACTTGTTCCATGGGTGGAACAGATGTAAGTTAGACTTGTTCTTTGGGTGGAACAGATGTAAGTTAGACTTGTTCTTTGGGTGGAACAGATGTGTGTTAGACTTGTTCCTTGGGTGGAACAGATGTAAGTTAGACTTGTTCTTTGGGTGGAACAGATGTAAGTTAGACTTCTTCCTTGGGTGGAACAGATGTAAGTTAGACTTGTTCTTTGGGTGGAACAGATGTAAGTTAGACTTCTTCCTTGGGTGGAACAGATGTAAGTTAGACTTGTTCTTTGGGTGGAACAGATTGTTAGACTTGTTCCTTGGATGGAACAGATGTAAGTTAGACTTGTTCGTTGGGTGGAACAGATGTCAGTTAGACTTGTTCCCTCGGGATGTTGGTGATTCCCTCATTCAAAACAGATCTAGCAAATTATAGACCGATCATTTTAACGACCATAGTTAATAATCAAAGAAAACACTGTAACGCATTTAGACAAGTTTAATCTAATCAGAAATAGTCAGCATGGTAGATCGTGCTTAAGAAATATATTGAAATTCATGGAGGAGGTTACTAAAATGATAGATAAAGTGGAGCCACTGGATATCATTTATCTAGATTTTGTTAAAGCCTCTGATAGAGTACATCATCAAAGATTATTTAAAACGTTAAAATCACGTGTAGTGGGAGGAGAAGTTACCAAATGGATTGAAAAGTGGTTAATTGGAAGAAAGCAGAGAATGGGCATAAATAACAAGTAATCTGAGTGGTGTGAAGTAAAAAGTGGAGTGCCACAGGACTCGGTTTTGGGACCAATTTTGTTCTTAATATATATAAACGATTTGGGCATTGATATCGGAACAATGATTGCAAAATTCGCTTACAAATTATGCAGTAATGTCTCATCTAAAGCAGAGATTGAGATCGGATTTAGATGAAATTCGAGTATGGTCTGTGAGCTGGCAAATGGAGTTTAATTTAGATAAATGCACAGTCATCCACATGGGTAGATCCAATATGGAATATAATTATAGAATGGGCGAGAACAATATTAGAATGATAGAAAATAAAAGGACCTATGGGGCTCCAATAGATCATACAGGTAAAATTAGTGAGGAAGTCCAGGTAGCAGTGAAAAAGGCAAATACAATGTTAGGTATGATAAAAACGAAATATTAAACATAGGAGCAAGGGAATGGTAGTCAAACTGCATAAAGCATTAGTTAGAACTAGATTGTAGTATTGAGTGCAGGTGTGGAGTTCGTATCGTATATGAGATATACACATCCTGGAAAGGACACAAAAAAGAGCGAAGAAGCTGATAGTTTGATTCCAGAATTATAGTTATGAGAAAAGACTCAGAAAAACCGACCTATAATGTCTAGAAAAAACAGGAATTCAAGGTGACTTAATACAGGTTTATAAGATAATCACAGGAAAGGTTCAATTTGACTATAAGAAGTTTTTTTTCCTCAAAATACAATATCCTACAAGAACAAGAGGGTATAGCTACAAATTAACTAAAGAAAAGTCCATATTAGATATAAGAAATATTTTTTTAGTCAGAGAGTGGAGAATGCTTGGAATGCATTGCCACGGACAGTAGTGGAGACAGGGACAATTAATGCATTTAAGAATAGATTGGATGAGCATAGCTATTCGAGAAAGGAAATGTAAATGAAACTGGTTGTATACAGACTCTGGAGAGTCTTCTAAACCAGTATAAAGAAGTTTAAGTCAGTCTCGCCTTTACGCCCTCGATCGAGTAGATGTAAGTTAGACTAGTTCCCTCGGTCTTCGGAATGTAAATCAGTCTTGCGTTGGTCCCATTGGTCGAATTTATGTACGTCAGTCTACACAACCCAGAGAACGTTGCCAATGAATTGTCAGCGTGGTTTAGAAACTCAACTACCAGGTTCAAATCAGTCTACATGCAGCCCCCACGTCATGATGCCATGAGGTAAACTAATCTCGTCATATTGCGAAAACATAAATTAGGCTAGATATGGCGCAAGGTTGTCGCAAAGTCGGACAGTCTTAGGAAGGCGCTTGGAATCGTTGTGAAATATCCCATTTTTAGCGCGGCGTCCACGTCATAATGTAAGCTGATCTCATCTCAAAGCACGGCCTACTTTACAACAGAGTCCCGGACTTACTTATATTTATTTTGCTTTCTTACGTCATAAAATGTCCTTGACTGTGGACGGCATTCTTTGACGTAAGTTATTCTTGCCTCTGCACGATCTGACGTTCCACTATAAACCATTCTTGTACCCTCCCGCCCCCATTTTACATAATACTCAGAACATCGCGCCACTTGATGTTACAATTTAACTCTTAGACTACGGAAACCACTCCACTAGTTGTCAGTATATTTTACGATAGCCAATTATAATGGCTTGTTATGTTAAATCTCTATTAATAAAGTTTAAAGACCAATTTTCTAAGCTTAGTCCAATCCAACATTTTAAATGTCACTTCCTGGGGACGGCGTGGCCTAGTTTTTAAGTGGCACGGCTCACAATCCGAAGGTGCTTGGTTCAATCCCCATCACAGCACCGACCGTTACCCCGGGGAAGCAAACCCTTAGAAAATGCAGGAGGAAGCAGACCCTTACATAAAATGCATGCTGAAGTTTGATGCACTGGGCAGACAGGCGCAAAATAAAAACACAGTGCAACGCACACCGCCTTGGGGATTAGAGAAAATAAGGCGAACGAAAAAAAAAAATTCACTTCCTGATGATAAACTATTCAATTTAAATCATTTGCGCTTTTTTTTCAGACAAGGGTTCAAATTTAACAAATTAAAAGATAATCCGATTTGTTTCAGCAATATTTAAAAAAATAAAAATGGCCACCAGTGGTTGTAAGAAGATCAGAGCTTATGTATTCATCAAAATTTATAGATCATATAAATGGTGTGTATATATAGATATTACACCAGTGAGGACAAATGTTAGTGGATGCAGACATGTACAAAGCTTGATATATTATGAGAAGTTCAAATTCTTTTTTTTCCCACAATAATTTGTTTTTCAAATTTTATTTACAATATATGTGGACTACAATGTAAAAACACAAAGTGGTTATGTTTAGTAGCCAATTCCCTTTTACATATTTGTATGCAACATACATTAGTGCAATGTTTAAAATGTTATGGTACTCAAACATCAAAATATAATCATGAAACAGACTGTGAAAACGGGGTTTCCGTGTGCGTATACTAAGAGTTAAGACCATTCTCCTATCCTGCCTACCCCTGATGTCATAATTTAAACCATCCTCGGGGATCAAGATGCCGAGCAGCGCATGGGCTGCAGTGGTCAGCGACCCATAGCTGACTGCTAGCGTCAGGGCCAGCGAACCATAGCTGCCAAAACCCTTCGACACCTCCACGCGGTGATCCTGGATAACAGGCTGCAGCAGGGCAGACTGGCTAAGGAGAAGGGATCGAAGAGGGAATGCTAACCTGGTACTCAAAAAATGCTTGCTGAAGTCGGATGTGTTGGATCGAAAGGTGCAAATATCGCAGCCAAGCTGTAAACTACGACACAACGCATTCAGTTCTCTGGACTACATTCTGCTACTTACCCTTTCAGGGTTTAGTAGTGGGAGATGAGAACAAACGAAGAAGAAGAAGAAGAAACCATCCTCGTACCTCGCCACACCCTAACGTCCTAAATATAAGTGATTCTCGCAAACTGTTACCCCCAGACGTCACAATTGAATCCGTTCACGTGCCTTGCCGTTCTCTGACGTCGTTAAGTAAGGCAGTCTGGGAACGTTAAATGATACCCACAACTGTCTGGGTGAGTATCGATTGTCCCATAGCGGAGACTGCTGTCGATGATGAAGGGTTACAGACTTTGTTGTACAATTACTTCACAGTTTTAGGAAGAAGGATAGCAGTTACCTTTCTCACATCCTTTCTTACTTAAAAGTAAGCCAGGTGCCCATGCACGTCTTGGTCAACTGAGCTAACAAGAGTTGAACCCATCATCTTTGCCGGGAAAGGTGATTGCTGTACCACTACTTTTAAAGGAAAAGTATGATGGACCGAGATAGTCTAGTCTCATTTCGTATTACTTCTATTCAGAAACCATAATCTAGTCAAGTTTTAGGTCACTCTATGGGATGTTTTGTAAAATATCTCGACGTTTCTCTCTCATTGGCAGACTCGGAAGGTCTTTCGTAAACTCACGTCCTTCTTTAAACATTGTTGTCTAGTTCTTCACTGTTGCCACGACACACTTTTATCACCATACACTGCCTACATTCTGCCATGAATGTCAACTGGTAGACATCCTTCAGCTGTTAGGAACCAATTCACCACTCGTTGATCAAGTCTAGACGGTTTCCTTATCACACACGCCATGTTTTCAACTGTCAGCTGAGGAAACTATGAGTCGCAGTAAAATGACATTTTGCAAACTTGACGGTTGGTATGTGCTGTTTAGACCTGAAGCGACCTCATCATGCACATCGTACGTATGTTGACTTGGTGCAGTTAGATCTGGTTTCATTTGAATACGCCTGGTACAAAATGTGCGCTATTAGGGGAAACAAAGAGTCAAAATATTTACAAATTGAAAAAAGCCGAACTATTAAAATATGGAGAAAGTGCTCACAAAAATATAATATTTACATTATTATATAATTTTTACATATATTTTGAAATTAATGTACTTATCTAATTCTTTTGGCAAATATAGATGAAGCTGTTCGAATGTAGATTTTACAAGCAATAAGAAAGATGGTACTCTTGCAGATTGGTTCATTATTTTCCAAATTTACTTGTAGACGTTTTTTTTTGTAATTTAAAAATGAAAATCTGTGAAACTGTATTTGCATCATTATATAATTTCTGACAGTTTAATACATTATCTGTAGTGACATCTGACATAACTTCGAATCATTAACTTCTTCATTTTTATGTTGCGTTCATCTTGAAAATGATGTTACGCCGTTATGTTGTCAGTTGAAGCGAGGCTGTAATATCTTTGTCTTTCGTTCCAACACATCCGATTTCAGCTGGCTTCTTAAGTACTGGGTTTGCCTTCTCACTGCTATCCCCATCCCTTGGTTAGACTACACTAGGGACTAATGCAGCCTGTTTCAAGGGTCGTCATGTGAAGGTGGGAAAGGGTCTTCTGCAGGTCTAGTTCGCTACTCTCGATGCAAACAGTCAGCTATGAGTCTCTGGCTACTGTCAATTCTTTTACTGCAAGAAGCTTGAGATAAGCATTCAAGTAACGTTTCCTACGCGGTTTAATTACTCATGATGGCATGCAACATTGGTGAATTTAGGATAGTTTTGTGTGAATCATTTTGTCAACCAAGAAAATCATTTATTCCTTTTAAAAAAATGGAACGTGCCAACGCATCGAAACTTTTTTTTTTTAATTTGTAAATGTTGGACTTTTTCTTCACTGGAACTCAAAATATGAGTTATTCCAATTTTGTTAATGATTATGTTATTTATTTCTTCATGATCTTTTATTGAAATCCAGATATCAAATCAGCACTCTCACGATTTTGGTCTTTTTTTATTGTTTGCATTCGCCTTATTTCTCCATTCCCCAAGACGGTGTGCGCTGCTCTATGTTTTTATTTTGCGCCTGTCGGCCTAGTGCATCCGACTTCGACATGCATTTACGTAAGGGTCTGCTTCCTCCTGCATTTTCGAATGTTTTGCTTCTCCGGGGCAATTAGTGTGTGTAAATGAAGGACATGCAACACTATGAGATACATATACATCAGCACTAATACACTGGTAATCGCTTCTTATGGCGGCAGACAGACTGGCAAAAGAAGGTGCAAGACTACCACAAACAGATACTAGTATGACGTACGAAGAGTCAAAACGGCTTATCAAAGCCAGATACATGACCAAATGGGAAATCGAACATACTGGTTACACCAAAAACGATGCCTATTACCAGTTGAACCGAAGACAGCAGGTAGTTGTCTTCAGACTTCGCACTGGCCACAACAGACTGAGGTACCACCTATTCAACAAATTGAAGATAGGGTGTACCGACGAATGCCCGTGCGGTACTGGTAAAATGACCACTGAACATCTGCTGCAGAACTGCCCGACATACGAGGATCAGAGAGAGCAGATGTGGCCATTACCAGTGGAACTGCAAGACAAGCTCTATGGCAGTGGCGAGAGCCTCAGGATGACCGCCGCTTTTTTCGAAAAAATAATGGTTACTGTCTGACTGCGTACGCAGAAGAAGAAGAAGAAGCTTCTTATGGCTAATGTTGCCGACTCAACTTTGGTATTATCTGCAAATAATGCCTTCAAAGGGTGGATACATCAGAGTTTGAGAATAACAATCGGGAGGTGATATGTATGCTTGTCACTAATCTATGACTCAGTGACGTGGACAATAAACAGGTGGACAGAGAATCGAGATTTTCGGGACCGGATGGCCATGTCTTGCAAATAAAAAACGAAAAAAAGTTTTGAAAAGGAAAAGGATTGAAAACAATGCCGATGGGAAGAGAACAGACGTTAGAAGTCAAGGTTACACACCTGAGATATCTTGGTCATATAACGACGCATACCACGTTCGTGAAGACTAGACTAGAGGCTATGTTATATAAGGCAGTCGCCCGAGAAGCAGACAATATTTTAAGTGGTCAAATAGCAATTATAAGATGGTCTGTCAATGGTCTGTTAGACGGCTCCTTCGGAGCAAAATATAGAGTATGCGGTAGACCGATTGCATCCAATGTTTGTCGCGAAGATAACACATCAACTGAACTGACCCTTCAAAATCCGCCAAATTGTCAACATTTTCATCTATAGAGAATTATTACACTTTTATTGCAAGATGTTATTTATGAAAACAAAAGTAAATTCATACATATATTTGTAAATCGTTAAATGTCAAATGAAGTCAGACACTATTCATGGTGAACAACAACTGGCCCAGCACATTTGATCATTGTGTGTCCAAAAATATGTCTCTGTATCGGTACTGTCTTTGTAAATGTTTCGAAAATCGTACAAAATATTCTTGGAATAACACAGTGGGATGTTATCCACTGTAGCAATACACAAAACTATTCTTTTCTTTCTTTCTAAAACCTATATAGCCAGTACAAACTGACAGGTCGTGAAATGTAACTGCAAAATTTGGTTCAATCTGTGGAAAAGTTTAAGATTGTACAAGGCAGTGGTTCCCAAACGTTTTTGGTCCACTGCACCCTTAGTGTTTCAGAATTAGTCCACGGCACCCCAAGTCACTGCACCCTTAGTGTTCCAGAATTAGTCCACGACACCCCAATTCAGAAAATGAGCATACTTAACCGTTCCAGCGTGAATTTGACGAAAATATTGAGATGTTTCGTGGAACCACTGTAAACAAGCCACGGCGCTTCAGGCTGCCGCATCACACAGTTTGAGAACCACTGGTATAAGGAATTAACAGCACATCAAACAACTATAATAATTACTTCCAGTATTATACAAACACACACACATACACATACACACACACATATAAAGGTATGGTGGTGTAATTGGAAACGGCCAAAGTAGACGTATGCTCGCCACGCCAACGCAAGACAACACTCGAGGAGTGAAATAACAGGAAAGTCGAGCGAGTGCGATTGAACCAACTTAATCTATGCTCTTTTTGTCACCTGGTCGTGGCATTGTCTTGAGCCTCGCACTTTTCAGTCCGCAGAAAAGAGTAAATGTACTCGTTGTGTGCATTCAACAATAACAACAGCAACGTGAAAAACCCAAACAGATCTGTATCTCTACTATGGGGTTTCCAGCTTAGTTAAGCATGCCAGCTTTTATATTTCAGCGCCTTGGTTTGTTTTTTTTTTAATGGTGAAATAATGTTGAAACATTTTTGTGTAATAAAGGTCACAAATTTTAAAAAGGCTAATTTTTCAGCTATCAAACAAAGCTGTTTTGTTTAACTAAACCTAGGAAAAGTTAGCCATATTTGAGAGGGGTGGCTGGGGGGGGGGGGGGGCACCGGGCAGGGGTGGGTAGATGAGCTGGCAATACTGGAGATGTTAATGAAAACCGTTGATATCGTTGCACAAAGAGTTTCTGTTCTGGAATCCTCAAGAATAAAGTTGTAGAGACAAACCAAAACTGGAATGGAGAAGAGAGTTAAAGGACAAACTCGCTTGGAGAAGAGAGTTCGAGGACAAACTCGCATGTAGAAGAGAGTTCAAGGACAAACTCACATGGAGAAGAGAGTTTGAGGACAAACTCGCGTGGAGAAGAGAGTTCAAGGACAAACTCACATGGAGAAGAGAGTTTGAGGACAAACTCGCATGTAGAAGAGAGTTTGAGGACAAACTCACATGGAGAAGAGAGTTTGAGGACAAACTCGCGTGGAGAAGAGAGTTCAAGAACAGAAATTAAGGAAACAGGAAAGGCGTTAGCAAAGTGGTGAAAGATGGCCGAGAACAGAAGGACATGGTGTGTATTTTTTAAAGACATTTTCTCCACAGGGAACTGACATATTTTGATAAATTAATTAATTGATTGATTGTTTGATTGATTGACTGATTGATTGAAGGCATAATTTTTGATTGTCAATGAGTAAAATTAAAAACCTAATCCTGCACACTTCTAAACGACTGACGGTCCTGTGCTTTCTAAATCCACCCAGCGGAACAGACCAATATTTATTTATATTGATATACGTTGGCCTCTTGAGTAATAACACTACAATTAACAAAGCGACTTTCTATAAATTGCAAAATTGTGAAATCACTCGAGAGTCCAGCGGAAGGAGGCATCTGATATGAGGGTACAGAAGTGTGTACTACAAACGAGCTACACAAACCATCAGTATACACACTCTTCCCCATTTCCTGTAAAAGATGTAGCACCTATGGATCTGCCCGAAGTGCAGTGACACCGTCTTTTAACAGAGGAGAATAGAACACAAAACCAGCGCATGAGCTGCAGTGGTCAGCGACCCATAGCTGACTGCTAGCGTCAGGGCCAGCGAACCAAAGCTGCCAAGACCCTTCTACGCCTCCACGCGGTAATCCTGGATAACAGACTGCAGCAGGGCAAACTGGTTAAAGAGAAGGGATCGAAGAGGGAATGCTAACCCGATACTCAAAAAATGCTTGCTGAAGTCGGATGTGTTAGACCGAAAGGTGCAAATATCGCAGTCAAGCTGTAAACTACTGTAGCAGATCCCACTGTTTGCCCTAGGGTAATTATAACTTGGAACATTATCAAACTCATCCACATCATTCCTGACCACACACTGCAAATAATATAGCACACAGCAGATGGCATATTTATTATATAATACTCATACCAGAAAAATGATTAGTGAAATTACAAACACAATATAATACATATTATCTTAACTAAATATTCCTATATTATATATATATATATATATGTTAAAATACATATTAACTAAAGCGGAAATTTTAAGCATTAGCTCTTGATGAAATTCCCAACTATCATTACCCAGTTCTATTGCCTACACACATCACACATACATCTCTTTAACTGCATCCTCAACACACCTTATCAAAAACTTCCTCACTCAAATCCCCTCAAGCGGGCGATCTGGACATACCTCGTTCTCAATGTGCCTTGCTTACAACACACGTTCATATTATCTATTAATACAAAACTCACACACCTATTTGATCGATCCTGTTCTATCACTAACATTCGTACAACAGTCTATCAATCGCTCCTCTATCTTAGTCGGTGAGTTAAACATACCATCTAAATTCAGTCTCTCTCATCCAGCCTCTCTCATCCAGCCTCCTGAGCTAAACTTTGTCTCGAGTTATATACACTCAAGCAGAATAAGAGCTGACCAATGGATCTAGGGGGATGACTCGTTTCAGTCGCTATTGGAACGAAATACTTTGCACACCTGTCACTCATCTATCGCAGCAAGCTCCGTTGCCAATACGTCTGTCATTCATTCTCCCACTACCCAAATCGGAACGCCAGTGGTCAGCTCCTACCTGTCCACATTCTTTGCCCCAACTCTGTTTTTCTTTGTTGAGCCGGTGAGTGACCTTGACACGCATTCAGGTAGTTTTAAGCTTTTAACATGTTCAGGTACCTTTGTCTTCAGCAACCACATCACCCCTGTCCTAAACTATTTTGCTCCGGCGATACCGTTAAACTACGACACAACGCATTCCGTTCTCTGGACTACATTCTGCTACTAAAGCCTTTTCAGGGTTCGGTAGTGGGAGATTGAGAACGAACGAAGCCAAGCCAAGCCAAAACCATCTTAATGATTGTTTTTACTTTCAGAAAAAGGTCAAGGTCAGAGATTCTAACACACATCGTCAGGATAGCTCATGATACTTCCGATGACCTGAAGACAGCTCCTCCACTATATGATAGCGGTGAGTTCCCGAGTGGCAGACAGGTAGACAAGCATGAGTGACTAAGTGACAGACAGGTTTACACGCATGAGTTATTTTGTTAATCCATAGAGTAAGATACAATGTGGTTGCTTTGATAACACTTACATATATAGTGGGGTTACTTTGATATTCCAGACATAGTGGGGTTACTTTGATATTCCAGACACAGTGGGGCTACTTTGATATTCCAGACATAGTGGAGTTACTTTGATATTCCTGACATAGTGGGGTTACTTTTATATTTCAGACATAGTGGGGTTACTTTGATATTCCAGACAGACATAGTGGGCTTACTTTGATATGCCAGACAGACATAGTGGGGTTACTTTGATATTCCAGACAGACATAGTGGGGTTCCTTTGACATTCCAGACAGACAGTGGGATTACTTTGATATTCCAGACAGACATAGTGGGATTACTTTGATATTCCAGACATAGTGGGGTTACTTTGATATTCCAGACAGACATAGTGGGATTACTTTGATATTCCAGACATAGTGGGGTTACTTTGATATTCCAGACATACATAGTGGAATTACTTTGATATTCCAGACATAGTGGGGTTACTTTGATATTCCAGACAGACATAGTGGTGTTACTTTGATATTCCAGACATAGTGGGGTTACTTTGATATTCCAAACAGACATAGTAGTATTACTTTGATATTCCAGACATAGTGGGGTTACTTTGATATTCCAGACATACATAGTGGAATTACTTTGATATTCCAGACATAGTGGGGTTACTTTGATATTCCAGACATAGTGGGGTTACTTTGATATTTCAGACATAGTGGGGTTACTTTGATATTCCAGATAGACATAGTGGGATTACTTTGATATTCCAGACAGACATAGTGGGATTACTTTGATATTCCAGACAGACATAGTGGGGTTACTTTGATATTCCAGACAGACATAGTGGGGTTCCTTTGACATTCCAGACAGACAGTGGGATTACTTTGATATTCCAGACAGACATAGTGGGATTACTTTGATATTCCAGACATAGTGGGGTTACTTTGATATTCCAGACAGACATAGTGGGATTACTTTGATATTCCAGACATAGTGGGGTTACTTTGATATTCCAGACATACATAGTGGAATTACTTTGATATTCCAGACATAGTGGGGTTACTTTGATATTCCAGACAGACATAGTAGTATTACTTTGATATTCCAGACATAGTGGGGTTACTTTGATATTCCAGACATACATAGTGGAATTACTTTGATATTCCAGACATAGTGGGGTTACTTTGATATTCCAGACATAGTGGGGTTACTTTGATATTTCAGACATAGTGGGGTTACTTTGATATTCCAGATAGACATAGTGGGATTACTTTGATATTCCAGACAGACATAGTGGGATTACTTTGATATTCCAGACATACATAGTGGAATTACTTTGATATTCCAGACATAGTAGGGTTACTTTGATATTCCAGACAGACATTGTGGTGTTACTTTGATATTCCAGACATAGTGGGGTTACTTTGGTATTCCAGACAGACATAGTGGTATTACTTTGATATTCCAGACATAGTGGGGTTACTTTGATATTCCAGACAGACATAGTGGGGTTACTTTGATATTCCAGACAGACATAGTGGGGTTACTTTGATATTCCAGACATAGTTGGGTTACTTTGATATTCCGGACATAGTGGGGTTACTTTGATATTCCAGACAGACATAGTGGGATTACTTTGATATTCCAGACAGACATGGTGGGATTACTTTGATATTTCAGACAGACTTAGTGGGGTTACTTCGATATTCCAGACAGACATAGTGGGGTTACTTTGATATTCCAGACATAGTGGGGTTACTTTGATATTCCAGACAGACATAGTGGGATTACTTTGATATTCCAGACAGACATAGTGGGATTACTTTGATATTCCAGACAGAGATAGTGGGATTACTTGGATAATCCACACAGTAATTAATAGTATTCTTACTTTGATAACCCACCCACGCATAGTGGGGTTACTTTGATATTCCAGACAGACATAGTGGGGATTATTTAATAATCCACACAATCAGGCATTGTAATTACACTGTGATATCACACTTCCTCGCAGACATAGTCAAAGAGTTTGTGAAACCTCGCTCACGTCTAATGATTATACAGGGACCAATCTATCGATTCGGCAAACACTCACTTTAGATAGAACGAAAGCGTTACTTGAGCTTTACTACAATCTGGTATAGAGAAATAGATACGACAGTCAAGAGTAATGGTAGTGATGAGTAATAGTAAACTCAGACCGTTCAATAAACGATTTGCTCAGACAAATTGCTAGCACAGAAAGACAGACAGACAATCAACCACACAGACCGACAAGCACATAGGCTGGAGAGCAAGTAGGCAGATAGAATAATTTTAATACCGATCTGCAAAACTGAATTTCTTTTGAGTAATAAAGATAAATAATCTCTATCTTCTTCCCTTTCTCTCGCTCTCTCTCTCTTTCTCTCTCTCTCTCTCTCTCTCACACACACACACACACACACACACACACGTTCTCGTAGACTAACCAAATATATCTACATATAATAACAATCTAGAAATGGTCATCTCTTGTAACAGTTGTTTCGTTGTGTTTTGTCAGCCTCAAAATGAGGGTTTTGCCCAAAGATTGGAGTCTTTTGTACTTCAGGGTAAAAGTTTAAAGATGGCTGTTCACATGTCAGGAACTACTATTGGGGTTGAAGTATTTCTTCTTCTTCTTCTCCTCAATCTCCCGCTACTACACCCTGAAAAGGGCTTTGCAGGTTGCAGGATGTTGTCCGGAGAACGAAATTTTGTGTGTCGTAGTTTACAGCTTAGCTGCGATATTTACACCTTCCGGTCCGACACATCCTTCAGAAGGAAATTTTGAGTACAGGGTTACCCTTCCCTCTTCGACCCCTTCTCCTTAGCCAGTCTGCTCAGTTGCAGCCTGTTACGCAGAATCACCGCGTGGAGGTGTAGAAGGGTCTTGGCAGCTTTGGTTTGCTGACACTGACGCTAGCAGTCAGCTACGAGTCGGTGACCAATTCAGCTCATGCGATGCTCAGCATCTTGATCCCGTTCCTTTGTTTCATATCGTGTACCCATATAATATAATAGGGAAAACCTTGTTGTTGAAGGTGTGAACCCTAGCTTTTGTATGTCTCCTCAGCTGAAGTATGGTGCAATGCAATTAAGTGAAGCCATCTTGATCTCCATCGTGACATGCCATGATCAATTATTGTGGTGTTCGCACTTTCTTGACTGCATGTCAGTTTACAAATTTTCATTTTCGACGAAATCATTTTACAATAACAGTTCTCCTTGAGTCTAGCAGCCGCGTAGCGCAGTGGTTAGTGAGTTGGCTTCGTATATGAGTGGTAAGGGTTCATTCCCCAGTTGAGGCGGAAATGTTTTTTTCAGAATGCAACGGCTCCCGGGTCGACTCAGCCTTAAATGGGTACCGGTTCAGCCCGAAAGTAAAAGCGGTGAGGGAGAGGAGATGGCTACCGCCCTCATATAGCCGAGCATTTGAAATGTAAAATCGCTAACATCTCACACCCCTACGGCAGTAATGCTATGGGTTGCTTTTCTTTACTTTTATTAGTTCAAAACAATGTTCAGTACGTACAGGATTTACTTTCTACTAATGATATGGCCAGCTGTCACGCTTTTCCCTTGAGTCCGTTAATATAAAACCTTGCTCAGATTCTCTGAGGTCCGTGCCAGCATTGAACGCCGCCTGCCTGTCTCCAGGATCACAATCACTCCAAGGTAGCATACAATGACCAACAGACCCGTCCGTTTGGCCGACCTCGATTAAGCAGACGACGTCTTCATACCAATCTAAGATTTTCGGGTCTTGGCAGGCCTACTAGAACACTTAAAACAGTCAACTCTACATTTCGAACTGCACATTTCCTGGACGAAGACCGAGATTCAAAGTCTGCGGATTGTCCGCATGCAGCGGGAATCACTGACAATCACGTCAAACCCACAAAGGACTTAATCTCCATCGGCAGTGAACTAACTTGCACGCTTGTCCTTCGGAAATTACTCCAAGGATTGACCTTGAGGCATCGTCCATGAACTTCCTGCAGATAGTCTGGTCCCAGCTGAGGCTCTCCTTGGAAACTGATCTGCGCCTAAATGGATCAGGTTGTTCCAATCCTCTAGTAGAGCTCAGAGACCTTGACGGTTTTACACGAAAATTATAGTGGCTCGAGGTCTTCCACATGAGCAACGATCGCTGTAGCTAGATGTCTTCCAAGTGAGCAACGATCGCTGTAGCTAGATGTCTTCCACATGAGCAACGATCGCTGTAGCTAGATGTCTTCCACATGAGCAACAATCGCTGGAGCTCGATGTCTTCCACATGAGCAACAATCGCTGTAGCTCGATGTCTTTTACGTGAGCAACGATCGCTGTAGCTAGATGTCTTCCACATGAGCAACAATCGCTGGAGCTCGATGTCTTTTACGTGAGCAACAATCGCTGTAGCTCGAGGTCTTCCACATCAGCAACGATCGCTGTAGCTAGATGTCTTCCACATGAGCAACAATCGCTGTAGCTCGAGGTCTTCCACGTCAGCAACAATCTCTGTAGCTCGATATCTTCTACGTGAGCAACAATCGCTGTAGCTCGAGGTCTTCCACATGAGAAACAATCCCTGTAGCTCAATGTCTTCTACGTGAGCAACAATCCCTGTAGCTCGATGTCTTCCACGTGAGCAACAATCCCTGTAGCTCGATGTCTTCTACGTGAGCAACAATCGCTGTAGCTCGAGGTCTTCTACGTGAGCAACAATCCATGTAGCTCGATGTCTTCTACGTGAGCAACAATCGCTGTAGCTCGAGGTCTTCTACGTGAGCAACAATCCATGTAGCTCGATGTCTTCTACGTGAGCAACAATCGCTGTAGCTCGAGGTCTTCCACATGAGCAACAATCCCTGTAGCTCGAGGTCTTCCACATGAGCAACAATCGCTGTAGCTCGAGGTCTTCCACATGAGCAACAATCCCTGTAGCTCGATGTCTTCCACGTGAGCAACAATCGCTGTAGCTCGAGGTCTTCCACATCAGCAACAATCGCTGTAGCTCGATTTCTTCCACATCAGCAACAATCGCTGTAGCTCGATGTCTTCTACGTGAGCAACAATCGCTGTAGCTCGATGTCTTCCACATCAGCAACAATCGCTGTAGCTCGATGTCTTCCCTGTGAGCAACAATCGCTATGGCTCGAGGTCTTCCACGTGAGCAACTAACGTCGTACCTTTGGGATTCGCTGGCAAGACCTAGTCACAACAACGCGATCTCCCGACGGATACAACTCGATAAATTTCCTCAATGCTAGATCTACGGCGCGTTCCTGCCTCCCTAGGGACATTCTAACTAGACAGCTACTGCTCTATAAATCATGGCGGGAAAAGAACATCAATCGGGAATTCGTCCCTGGGGCAGACACCGCAGCACCTGGCAACACATCGCCTACACTTCATCTGCCCTGTATGCTGCCGGAAGCAATACCATCAAACGTTGTTATAATCGGTCAACTGTTCGGGTCCTAGCGGCATATGTGGATCACGTGACTTGACTTGATATTCTTTTACCTTTTTGCCTAACAATGAATGTCTTTCAGCAAACTGTTGGTTAGTGAACCTTTATCTTGCAAGTTTAGCTGTCTAAAAACTTCACTAAAGGTTGCTGGGAAATGTTTTGTGGAGATTGAATCTTTTTGTCGAAAGCCGTGTTATTTTAACATGGTATTCGGCCGGTTTATACGGTAATATTGGTAGCTCAGGCTTCATTTGTCTCATCTATCAGCTCCGTGTACTTGCTTTCAGCACCTTGGTTATTCAGGGTATTCCTCTCTTCAGTTGTTATTTTTTCAACGATGTTAACGGCCTAACCCGGTATCCAAAATGCCAACTGAAATCGGATGTGTCGTATCGAAACGTGCAAACTACGACACAACGCATTTCGTTCTCCGGACTGATAATGAACGAAGAAGAAGAAGAAGAAGAAGAAGAAGAAGAAGAAGAAGAAGAAGATTCCAGAGTGAACGCGTTTCTAGTCTTACTCGTCCATTCACTTCTCTTTAAAGATAATCCATATCTCCTCATTTGCGTCAAGCCCTGGCACTACAAAAACGAACCCATAGAGCAACCACGGTAAAATCATGATCATTTTCAAGGACAATTGATTACTGTAAAAATCTTTCACTTGCCCTGCTCCAGCAACTAAATAACATGTTCACAATTATCGTTGGTTATAACAAAATATATCTTCTTCTTCGTCTTATTATGCTTGTTATCTTTCTTCATCGTCTTTTTGCTTGTCTTTTTCTTCTTCTTCTTCTTATTCTTCTTCTTCTTCTTCTTGTTCTTCACGTTGCAGACCATCAACCAACCCCTTCTTAGCAATCATATCCGGTGTAGTTGTCTCCATTTCTTCCAAGTTTCCACCTGCTGTTGTAATCGACCTCTAGATATCGTCCCCTATATATTTTTTGCCATTACTTTTGTCTTTTTTTTTTCTCTCGGGTTTCCACAACAGAGATGGTCATGTGATACTGGCTTTGATCTTTCGCGGTGTGAGACCTATATAAAGGAAACTTCTTCACAAGATTTCCTGTTAAACATGTCTTTCATCATGCTCTCTCTCACTTTCTCTCTCTCTCCCCCTCTCTCTCTCTCTCTCTCTCTCTCTCATTAACCTATGTTTGTAACCTTGTCAAATCATTGCAAGCCAAAAAGCTTTTCTCTTAGATTTGTTGATGAAGCTATGTAATCTATTAATATTTGTTATGGCCATCCGCCATGTTTATGGTTCAAACTAAAGGTTTGGCTTAGCACTGTAGTTTAAACATTATTAGCTTGGTCTGCGTTTTGACCATTTTAGAGTTCCATATGGTTTTCAACACGACCAAGGTCACTCTAACGATTTGTATCCTGATATTTACTTTCTGGTCGGCGCACCATCTTTTCTATAATGTTCGCTAGGTATATAAAGCTCTCAACTTCATGCAAGGATAATAATAATTCGTATATCTTTGTCAATAAAGACCACCAACATCATCACATGTCATAATGGAACCTTGAGTATGTGTGTGTGCGCTCGTGACTGATCAAACCAATTCGAGCCTGGAAAAGTATATGGCACGACTGGCAAAAGTAATCAGCAGTTGTTTCTGAAATTGTATCTGCTCGTGACTTCCTGCTTGCACGTCTATCCTGAGCTGCCTTATGTACGGAGACCCTTGCTGAGGTCAATGCCGTATATGACCGTGCTCTTCCATGGTTCTCCCAGATGTTAATGTCTGTTTGACAGCAATTAAGGGCCTCTTTCAGACTGTCCTTGAAATGCTTATTAGGGCGTCCTTCTGATCTTCCTTCTTCACTCAGTTCGCTATACAGGAGCCACTTTGGAAGCCTTTCGCTTGACATTCAGACAAGGTGGCCAGCCCATCTCAATTGGGGTTTTTGCAGAAGTGCATGAATACTTTGCATGTTGGCTCTGGACAGGTCTTCAGTATCTATGAAATAGTCCTGCCAGCATGTAAACATGTAAACGCAGTAACAAGTGGATAATTACAGCCATATTCTCGGACTGCGACCATAGCCTTTGACTGTCCCCAGCCCAACTGCAAGGCTGCAGATGATAGTTGACATGTTTATATATTGTGACCACCAAGTCAGAAACCGTGACATCATTCAATGAAACTCCAGTCACGTCGATATGAACAGTGGTATTGGCCAAATTTTATATTTTCTGCGTGGAAAAAGCAAACACAAAAGGGATAAGTTTAGTTTAAATTGGTACATTGATAAATCCAGATCAAGATGAGTTCTTCTAAAATGTCGGCCCGATGTTCATCTAATTAATTTTTGTTTTGTTTGTGGTTGAATAAAACATGTTACAGTATTTGGGGAGTATTTTTTAGGCAGACGGTCGGATCGACAGGGAAATTGAGACTAGGTGACAGAAAGCATCTGCTGTGACTTATCAGCTGTCCTCACTGCTTAGGCACCCGAGCATTAGTTTGGCAACAAAGCAACAGCTGATAAACAGTATATGTATGCCAACTCTGTGCTACCAGTGCCAAACATGGCCTCTGTCCAGGGCACGTGAGAGCAAGATTTCGTCCTGTGAAATGAAGTGTTAGAGGAAGGTCATCGGTGTTATCTGGAGAGACAGAATGCGGAGCGACGCCAATCGAAGTGTGGTTGGTACTACATCTCGTACCCAATACATTTCCTGGCAGAAAATATGTAGGTTTAATTATCTCATGAGAATGCACCCACATCAAATTCCACTGATGGCTTACATCGCTGGTAGATCTGGCTACAGGGCAAGGGGTGGTTGCGAGGCAGTTGGAAAGATGACAGAGTGATTGGGCAGAGACATGGGCTCACATTGACGAAACGAACATGGCGCAGGACAGACGACTTAAGCTCCCCAGGATGTCCAACGGCACAAGTGGAAAGAAAAGTAACTAATAAACTAAAATAGGTTACGCATACATACAAAAGCACAGACAGGCAAGCACATACAAACACACGTACATAACCACAAACATACACACACACATGAGCGATTATGTTTGTACTGCAAACACAAACACACTTGATCCATTTCCCCCTTTTTAACGAAACATCATTCAATCAACAGCTGAACCAGCGACAATCAATGTCCTACTCTACGTGTCCAGTATAGATGCTGTTAATGAGGCCAGTATGGTAGGTTGATTGTTATGTGTTCTTATATACCAAATGCCTAACACATGTAGCCTTCCAAAATGTATTCTGCGGAAGGATATTAACTGACTGTCAATATTGTGATATGAGAACATGTTGAACACTTATTTTTCTATTCCCAAAGGCAGGGTGCATTGCACTATGTTTTTTGCGCCTGTTGGTGCAGTGCATCCGACATCGGCATTCAATTTATGTAAGGATCTGCTTCCTCCTGCGTTTTCTAAGGGTTTGCTTTCCCGGGATAGCGGCCGGTGCTGTGATGGGGATCGAACCCAGCACCTTCGGATTGTGAGTCGTGTCACTTAACCATTAGGACACGCCATCCTCTAAGCATAAAGGAATAACTATTTAGACACTAAACAAGAACTAGTATACAGGACCAAGTATATAGGAACAAGTACAGGAGCTGTATATTAAAATAAATATACATGAGCAAGTATAACTATTTCGAAACTATACAGGAACTAGTATACAGGAGCAAGTATATAAAAATAAGTATACAGGAACAGATATACAAGAACAAGTATAAAAGAGCAAGTATATAGGACCAAGTATACAGGAGCAAGTATTTAAGATTACGTATACAGGAACATTATACAAGAACAAGTATAAAAGAGCAAGTATATAGGAAAATGTATATAGGAACAAGTATACAAGAACAAGTATATAGGAGCAAGTAAATAGGAGCAAATATTAGCTGCAAGTATATAGGAGAAAGTATGTAGGAGCAAGTATATAGGAGCAAGTGTATAGAATCAAGTGTATAGGAGCAAGTGTATATGAGCAAGTATATAGGAGCAAGTATATAGGAGCAAGTATATATGAGCAAGTGTATAGGAGCAAGTATATAGGATCATGTGTATAGGATCAAGTGTATAGGAGCAAGTGTATAGGATCAAGTGTATAGGATCAAGTGAATAGGAGCAAGTGTATAGGAGCAAGTATATAGGATCAAGTGTTTGGATCAAGTGTATAGGAGCAAGTATATAGGATCAAGTGTATAGGATCAAGTGTATAGGAGCAAGTATATAGGAGCAAGTGTATAGGATCAAGTGTATAGGATCAAGTGTATAGGAGCAAGTATATAGGAGCAAGTGTATAGGAGCAAGTGTATAGGATCAAGTGTATAGGAGCAAGAATATAGGATCAAGTGTATAGGATCAAGTGTATAGGATCAAGTGTATAGGAGCACGTATATAGGATCAAGTGTATAGGACATTTAAAGGTACCCGAATATAGGAAAAATATACGAACAAGTATATATGAACACGAATATAAAAAATATATGCCTTGGCTTCGTTCGTTCTCAATCTCCCGCTACCAAACCCTGATAGGGCTTAAGTAGTAGAATGTAGTCCAGAGAACAGAATGCGTTGTGTCGTAGTTTACAGCATGACTGCGATATTTGCACCTTTCGGTCCAACACATCCGACTTCAGCAAGCATTTTTTGAGTACCGGGTTAGCATTCCCTTTTCAATCCCTTCTCCTTAGCCAGTCTGCTGTGTTGCAGCCTGTTATCCAGGATCACCGCGTGGAGGTGTAGGGTCTTGGAAGCTCTGGTTCGCTGGCCATGACGCTAGCAGTCAGCTATGGGTCGCTGACCACCTAGAAAATATATAAGAACGAGTATATGAAATTTATAGAAACAAGTATATATCAACAAGTATATAGCAACAAGTGTATAGCAACAAGTGTATAGCAACAAGTACATAAACACAAGTATAAAGGAATTATGTACCGATAACTGTGTCTAAACGTTTTTTAAAATCAGAAACAATGCGATCAATCAGCTTTTTACTAGTTCCCTTTGAAGTCAAACACGCGCCAAGTGCCTATATTGTTCTATATCCGTTTTGGCCATCTCAATGTCCTTTCATGTCTGTCTCGTTAGCTCTTTTCCGTGAGTCTTTTATGAATGCCTTTGTTTAAATCGATGAAATTCAAAAACAAAAGCTACCTTGTATTTCTATCCGCCTTGTCTCCATTCGCTTTGATCAAACGTTTTTATCTCAACATCCCACGCCCCCCCCCCTCCCGTTTTCTCTCTCCCTCCCTCCCTCCCCCTCTCTTTCTCTGTCTCCCTCTCTCTCTCCCTCCCTCTCCCTCTTTCTCCCTCTCGCCCCTCTCTATCTCCCTCCATCTTTCCCTCCCTCACCCCCTCCCTCTCCCTCCCTCTCTCTCCTTCTCTCACTCCTCTCTCTCTCCCTCTCTCTTCCTCTCCTTTTCTCTCTCTCTCTCTCTCTCTCTCTCTCTTCCAGCTGTTTTGTTTCCTTGATCCATTCTAACACGTGAACGTTAGTGATCTTATAATACGATTTGAATCCTTCTATTCTGTAGCAGTTTCCATTTATCAAGAACGTGTCTAGATCTGATTTCTATTGCTGTTCTTTGAGAAACATTGGCTAAATCAAAATGATTACTTAATAGAAAAAGAACACAATTATTATGTCAAACTGGGGTAGAAGGAATCGTATTAAAAGTCCATAACGCTTCATCCCCGATAGCAGTGTCTACTATGCAGTGTCTCAGTATATTGACGATGTACAGTGTACAGACGTGTTTAAGGTCGTTGTAGCGAAACGATTAATGACTTCTTCTTCTACTGCTTCTTATTGATCTTCCTTCTGTTTCTCGTTCTTCTTATTTTTCTTCTTCTTCTTCTTCTTCTTCTTCTTCTTCTTCTTCTGCTTCTTCTTCTTCTTCTTCTTCTTCTTCTTCTTCTTCTTCTTCTTCTCGTTCTTCTTATTTTTCTTCTTGTTCTTCTTCTCGTGCTTCTTCTTTTTATTCATATTCTTCTTCTTCTTTTTCTTCTTCTTCTTCTTCTTCTTCTTCTTCTTCTTTTCTTTTTCTTCTACTTCTTCTTCTTCTGCTTCTGCTTCTGCTTCTTATTTGTCTTATTATTATTATTATTATTCTCCTTCTTCTTCTTATTGTTCTTATTCTTCTTCTTTTTCTTTTTCTTATTCTTCTTCTTCTCGTTCTTTTTATTTTTCTTCTTGTTCTTGTTCTTCTTCTTCTGCTTCTTTTTCTTCTTCTGCTACTTCTTATTATTTTTCTTCTTCTTTTTCTTCTTCTGCTTCTTCTTCTTCTTCTTCTCGTTCTTCGTCCTATTTTTCTTTTTTTTTCTTTTTCTTCTCGTTCTCCTTTTTCTTCTCGTCCTTCTTTTTCTTCTTCTTCTTCTTCTTCTTTTTCTTCTTCTTCTTCTTCTTCTTCTTCTTCTTCTTCTTCTTCTTCTGCTTCTCTTCTTATTTTTCTTCTTGTTCTTCTTTCTTCTTCTATTTCTTTTTCTTCTGCTTCTGCTTTTTCTTCTTATATTTCTTATTATTATTTTTCTTCTTCTTCTTCTGCTTCTTTTTCTCGTTCTTCTTCTTATTGTTCATATTCTTCTTCTAATTTTCTTTTTATTATTTTTCTCCTTCTTCTTCTCCTTCTTAATTTTCTTCTCCTTCTTCTTCTCCTTCTTTTCGTTCTTCTTCTCTTTCTTCTTTTTCATCCTCGATTTCTTCTTCTTCGTTTTCTTAGTCTCATTATTATTATTTGTATTTACTCGTGCTCGGATTGATGAAACAACAAGGTCAAATTCCTATAGGAGGTAAACCCAAAATATAATAAATATGTTTGATCATGTCGGATGCACTAAGCCGTCAGGCGCAAACCCCAGTACAACGCACTCTCCTTCATGAAACATGGCGATCGAAAAAAATACTCGTTTTATTTATACGTCTGCTTTATCTTGCTCACCTATGGTAAACTGTGTATAACTTTACATGTCATACATCTCATCTATGTGCCAGCGTGGAGCAGGGATGAAACGTCTGTTTCACAATCCCAACGCACCTGGTTCAAATCCCGCCTTGTCCAGTTAGGCAGACACGGTGATTTTTCTTGATGATATCGCTTCCCCACGTATGGAAAGTAACGGCATACTACCGTACTGCCCACCTGCCAAGAAACTCATAACAGCCAAATAGTCTGGCAGTAGCAAGAAGCAAAGTTCTACAAAGGACGTGTTACTTACATACATCGCAAATACATCACATGGTATCACGATGCTGAGCAGCCCAGAAGCTGCAGCGGTCAGCAACCCATAGCTGACTGCTAGCGTCAGGACCAGCGAACCAAAGCTGCCAAGATCCTTCTACATCTCCACGCGGTGATCCTGGATAACAGGCTGCAACAGAGCAGACTGTCTAAGGAGAAGGGATCAAAGAGGTAATGCTAACAAGGTGCTCAAAAAATGCTAGCTGGAGTCGGATGTGTTGGACTGAAAGGTGCAAATGTCGCAGTCAAGCTGTAAACTACGACACAACGCATTCCATTCTCTGGACTACATTCTGCTACTTAAGCCCTTTCAGGGTTTGGTAGCGGGAGATTGAGAACGAACGAAGCCAAGCCAAATATGTCCTTTTCTCCTCAAATCCTGCTCATCAACCATTCTAGTGAATACTCATAACATGCCTATAAAAAGCATAAGATATTTCCATCTTTCTTGCAAGGACTTCACTGTTGGGATCCTACTACATCTTCAATGGGTGGACTCGCGGATCTTTCACCAGACGGCTCAAAAGTTGTTCAATCATTCCAATCTGCAGTCGCTAGACTTCGATTCTGAGAACATCAAGAAGGTCTGGGTGCCGGACATTTTCTTCCCAAATGAGAAGAAAGGCTCATTCCACGATATTATGGTCCAGAATCAAATGATGAGACTGTACGATGGCGGCACCATTCTATACATATCAAGGTAAGTCACACACACACACACACATATATATATATATTAAAGTAGTTCTTATGTACATATCACGGTTAGGAATATACGTATGTATGAAGGATATGGTTTACACTTCTACGTACCACTGTTGTTTTTGGACATGTACGTGTTATGGTTTAAGATATACCCGTGGTTGCATATGTACACATCAAGGTATGGCTAAACATGTAGACAGCAAGATATAGCTAAATATGTACAGAGTAATGTATGCTAAATATATACACAGCAAGGTATGGCTAAATATGTACACAACAAGGTATGGCTAAATATGCACATAGCAAGATATGGCTAAATATATATATACATATAGATATGACTAAATATGTACACAGTAAGGTATGATTAAATATGTACATAGCAAGGTATGGCTAAACATATACACAGAAAGGTATGGCTAAATATGTACACAGTAATGTATGCTAAATATGTACACATCAGGTTATGGCTAAATATGTACATAGCAAGGTATGGCTAAATATATACACCGCAAGGTATGGCTAAATATGTAGATAGCAAGGTATGGCTAAATATGTAGACAGCAAGATATAGCTAAATATGTACACAGTAACGTTTGCTAAATATGTACACAGCTAGGTAAGATTTACATATGTACATATCAATGTATAGTTTACACATATTTGTACTTTACAATGTACGGATTTCACCTGTACATATCAAGATATATTTTACACATATAGATATAAAGGTATAGTTATCCAAAGACATATCAAGGTATTGCTATCAACAGACATATTAAGTTATTGTTATCCACAAACATGTCAAGCTATTGATATCCATAGAAGTATTAAGTTATTGTTATCCATATATATCAACTTATTGTTGTCCATATATATATGAAGGTAATGTTATCTATAGACATATCAAGGTATTGTTATACATATGAAGGTAATGTTATCCATAGACATATCAAGGTATGACTTGTACATTTAAAGTTATACCAAACACGTGTATATCAAGAGGTCTGTGCCATTACAGTGGCTGCGATGGACAGACACCGTAACTGTGGTTTGCTTACGTTTAGGATCAATACTAGCATGTTGTGATCTAAAAAATATCAACAGAGCAGATGCAGTGTGTATGTTTTCCCTCCTCCTGTTAGTTTGTATTCGGCGATTACCAGTTTATCTGTTCTTTTCGCCATTACAATGACTTGAAATAGACACGTGTTCTGTTAATATTGTTCCGTACATTGATGTGAACTTTGACACTACAATTACTGTCCCGACTACATTGCGGGATAACTGTTCACTGGATAGTCTTCTGGAGTGAAGCTCGAGAAAAATCCCGGAGCTAGTGTCTCTAAGGCAGTCTAGTGAGGTTCCATAGTTATTCTGACAACTCTTGCGACATCGCTGATTGAAGTCTGCATCGGCTATGGTAGAATTTACACCTGTATATATCAAGGTGAGGAATTCTCATATACGAGACGTGTTTAATTGAAACCGGACCAACCTGCCACAAGTTGACAAGCGTACGATGCGCATGATGACGTCACTTCTGCTGTATAATAATAATAATAGCTGTCCATCGTTGTCGATGAGGACCGCCGACATCATCCTTGTCACAGATTTCCCTGTTGGGTGTGGGTGCGCATGTGGCTGAACAGGCCAAAGCGAGCACGACAACATCTGCTACATATCGGGCACACGAGGTTTGTAGAAGGGGATGGTGTTCCCGCTGCCTGGGATTTCCGCGTCTCTCGTCTGTTCTGGGCTTTCACAACACGGTCATCTTCACCGGCAGCTACACCCGATTTGACTGCGCTTCTCCAGTCAGATCTGTTTTGCGCAAGACATTCCCATGTGTCGATGTCTATCTGGCAACTTTTTAGTGAGTCCTTCAGACCGTCTTTAAAACGTTTCTTTGGGCGTAATCTCTCGCGCCATCACTCTCTCAGCTCGCCGTAGAGACGCTTCTTTGGGAGCCGCTCGTCTGACATACGGACGAGGTGTCCGGCCCATCCTAGTTGTGCTTTTTCTAGCAGTGCATGGATGCTGGGCATGTTAGCCCTCGAGAGAACCTCGATGTCAGTGACACGATCTTGCCATCGGATGTGGAATATTCGCCTCAGGCAACCTGTGTGGAAGTGGTTTAACCGCCTAGCATGTCCAGAGTATACAGTCCAGCTTTCGCAAGCTTATAGTAGGGTTGGAATGATGGTTGCACGGTAGACTTTGAGTTTGGTCTTGACACTGATGCCACGACGTGCCCAGACCATCGAGCGCATTCTACCAAAGGCTGTGCTGGCCATTGCTATTCTGCTTGCCACCTCATCGTCTAGGCTGACAGATCTCGACAGCGTGCTGCCCAGATATGTGAATTTGTCTACGGCATTCAACGTCTGCCCGCTGACTGTAGTCTCTGGTTTTGTGTACGGCATGCCTGGTGCTGGTTGGTACATGACCTCTGTTTTTTTGGCATTTATGGTCAGGCCAAAATTTTTGCATGCGGCAGAGAACTGGTCCATTCCAACCTGCATGTTCAGTTCTGAGTTGCTCATTAGAGCGCAGTCGTCAGCAAATACAAGTTCCCTGATTATATCGCCAGCCACTTTGGTTTTGGCCTTCATTCTTCTGGAATTGAGTAACTTGCCATCTGTGCGGTACTTTAAGGGTATTCCAAGCTCCAATGATCCGAAGGCGTCTGTCATCGTGGCCGCGAACATCATGCTGAACAAAGTCGGGGCGAGTACACATCCTTGTTTTACTCCGTGTGATACTAGAAACGTTTTAGAGATTGCACCGCTGTCCAGTACACGAGCACACATGCCTTCATGTAGCTGTTTCACCATTGTTATGAATTTGTTGGGGCAGCCAAACTTAGACATTATCATCCACAGCCCTCCTCTGTTTACTGTATCAAATGCCTTTGTCAAATCAATAAATGTGGTGTACAAGGCCTGATTTTGTTCTCGACACTTCTCTTGTACTTGGCGAGCGGCAAAAATCATGTCCACTGTTCCTCTTCCGGCTCTGAATCCACATTGGCTTTCTGGGAGGTGGTGGCTTTGTTCAAGGTTCTGCTGTAAACAGCACATACCAACCGTCAAGTTTGAAAAATGTCATTATCCTCCGACTCATAGTTCCCTCAGCAGACCGTTGAAAACATGGCGGGTGTGATTTGGAATCCGTTCAGAGTTGATCAGCGAGCGGTGATTCGGTTTCTAACAGCTGAAGGATGTCGACCAGTTGACATTCATCGCAGAATGCAGGTAGTGTATGGTGTCAAAAGTGTGTCGGAGACAACAGTGAAGAACTAGACAACAATGTTTAAAGTAAGGCGTGAGTTAACGCAACAATATGCGCCTGATCTAGTCTCGGAAAATCTTTCGTAAACTCACTTCCTTCGTATTATTCATTACACCACAACATGATGGTATCAACGTATGGTTTACATATAAACATAACAAAGTATGATTTGCACGTGTACATACCAAAGGTATAATTTACACACTTACATGTCAAGGTGAAACCTATACATGTATAAAACAAGACAATGTTAAGACCTTCAGTTAGCAAGGTGGTATCTGCACCACACACTATCGACACGACCTATTTAGTATCTCAGATTATCACCCATTCCCACCTAATTATTCTTCCAATTATCAGCATTTTCCTATCCCTAATACAACTATCATCCATGCCCACCTAATCCATCTTCCAACTATCAACTTTTCCCTACCCCTAACTCAACTATCATCCATTCCCACCTAATCCATTTTCCAACTATCAACCTTTTTTACCCCTAACTCAACTATCATCCATTCCCATCTAATCCATCTTCCAACTAACTATCAACCTTTTCCTACCCCTAACTCAACTATCATCCATGCCCACCTAATCCATCTTCCAACTATCAACTTTTCCCTACCCCTAACTCAACTATCATCCATTCCCACCTAATCCATTTTCCAACTATCAACCTTTTTTACCCCTAACTCAACTATCATCCATTCCCACCTAATCCATTTTCCAACTATCAACCTTTTTTACCCCTAACTCAACTATCATCCATTCCCACCTAATCCATCTTCCAACTAACTATCAACCTTTTCCTACCCCTAACTCAACTATCATCCATTCCCACCTAATCCATCTTCCAACTAACTATCAACCTTTTCCTACCCCTAACTCAACTATCATCCATGCCCACCTAATCCATCTTCCAACTATCAAACTTTTCTTACCCCTAACACAACTTTTCTCTAAGCCCACCTAATCTCTCATTTAAATCGAATAACTTTTCCTTAACCCTAACAATAAACTATTCTCTAAGCACACCGTATCCCTTCGCTTTCAACTATTCCATATTTCTTATCCCTAATCCCTGATGTCCCCTGAACGGTGTTCGGGTCGGAAAGAATACTACTGCCAAATATATCGTAGAAGACAACTATAGAGGGTTGTGCATGTGCTCTGGCAACCTCATTATGAAGTCTTTTGCTACTAAAACCGACACAGACAATTTTCTAAAACAGTCTTCCTGTAGTAATTTTAACATGCTTCACAAAGGTATATCTCTGAATCCATAAAATATCATCCACTCCAACTTAATGCATAAAATATCATCCACTCCAACTTAATCCATAAAATGTCATCCACTCCAATTTAATCCATAAAATATCATCCACTCCAACTTAATGCATAAAATATCATCCACTTCAACTTAATCCATAAAATATCATCCACTCCAACTTAATGCATAAAATATCATCCACTTCAACTTAATCCATAAAATATCATCCACTAACTTAATCCATAAAATATCATCCACTTCAACTTAATCCATAAAATATCATCCACTTCAACTTAATCCAAAAAATATCGTACACTCTCACCTAATCTCAAAAATATGATCCACTCCACTTGTTCTAAAATATGATCCACTCTACTTAATTTCTAAAATATCATTCACTCCAACTTAACCCCTAAGATAGTAACCACTCCCAGTTAATTCCTAAAATTTCATTCACTCCACTTAATCCCTCAAATATCATCCACTCCCACTTAATCCCAAAAATATCATCCACTCCACTTAATCCCTCAAATATCATACGCTTTACTTAATCCCTAAAATATCATCCACTCCAAGTTAATCCCTAAAATAGTAACCCCACCCAGTTAATTCCAAAAATATAATTCACTCCAATTTTTTTTTAAAAGTAAGTAAAGTATCCCATAGCATTACTGCCGTAGGGGTGTGAGGTGTTAGCGATCTCACATTTCAAAGGCTCGGCTATATGAGGGCGGTAGCCATCTCCTCTCCCTCGCCGCTTTTACTTCCCGGACTGAACCGGTACCCATTTAAGGCTGGGTCGACCAGGGAGCCATTGCGGTCTGAAAAAAACATTACCGCCTCAACCCAGGACCACTCAGATGCGAAGCCAGCGCGCTAACCACTGCGCTACGCGGCTCCAATTAATCCCTCAAATATCATCCACTCCCACTTAATTCCTAAAATATCGTCCACTCACAATTAATCCCTCAAATATCATCTACTCCTACGTAATACCTCAAATATCTACTCTCTTAAAAACTAAAATATCATCCACTCTGACTTAACCTCTCAAATATCATTCACTCACACTTATTCCTTTCCACGTAATCCCTTCCACGAAATCATTAAAATATCATTCATTCCCACCTGACATTTTGTTATCAACCAGGTTATCCATGACAGTCAGTTGCCCAATGGAGCTTGTCAACTACCCATTTGATAAACAGAAGTGCCATCTCATGATTATGAGCTGTGAGTACGCCCCAGTCTTGAGTCAGGGCACACATTGTACCTAGACTACAGAAGAATAACGACCAGTAGCTAATGGGGGGGGGGGGGGGGGGTGTTGCTGGGGGGCGTCGGTCCGCCCCAGCGGAACTTTTTGGGGGACGGACTCAGGTCAACTGCAACAAAAATAAAAGTTCGAGTATTTAAAACCTATGCCCTTTCATGTTCATGTGATCACTATTCACGCAATTTTCTTAGCAACCATTGTTTACAACTGGTTACCATGTCGCTGTAGAACGCAGTATTTCCATTCTGACAAAAAGAATGAAATAATTATAATTTCAAAACTTTTAAGAAGTATGAAGAGCTGTACTTGGGAACATAACTATACTCAACGAAAAAAGTAACTTACCAGATTTTGTGGGTTTTTTTATGTTTGAAAATTGTAATGTATTTTCATACCGATACATTCTTGGCCGTTACTGGGAGCCACTTTTTTGTTGTTGTTTTTTTTTTGCGTTAGCCTTATTTCTCTAATCCCCAAGGCGGTGTGCGTTGCACTATGGTTTTTATTTTCGCCTGTCGGCCCAGTGCATCCGACTTCAGCATGCGTTTTATGTAACGGTCTGCTTCCTCCTGCATTTTCTAAGGGTTTGCTTCCCCGGGGTAACGGCCGGAGCTGTGATGGGGATCGAACCCAGCACCTTCGGGTTGTGAGCCGTGCCACTTAACCACTAGGCCACGCCGTCTCCCACTGGGAGCCATATAATTGTCTTAGTACAGTCTAAGTGTGAAATTACCTTTCACTGACCTTCAAAATCTGATTTCATGAAATTAACGACCATCCAGGCAGTTTCTCACAATTCATTTACCGATCACAAAATTGACATGCGAATTGTCCACTTTCAATCTATGATTATTTTGCAACTGTCAGCACCATCCCCAGACTGAGAAAATAAGTTCAGCTACTGTCAGGAAACGTTTGTGCGAGCAAGGCCTACCTGCAAGACGTCCTGCCATTCCTTTCAGTTTGCGGTCATGGCATCATGCCGCGAGACTATCCTGGACCAAACAACATCTGCGCTTTTGAACACTATTAATATTACCAGCTGAACAAAAGAGAGCAGGTCGTTGTCTTCAAACTTCGCACTGGCCACAATAGACTGAGGTACCACCTATTCAACAAATTGAAGATAGGTGGAACCGACGAATGCCCGTGCGGTACCGGGAAAATGACCGCTGAGCATCTGCTGCAGAACTGCCCGACATACGAGGATCAGAGAGAGCAGATGTGGCCATCACCAGAGGAACTGAAAGACAAGCTCTATGGCAGTGTCGACAGCCTCAGGATGACCGCCGCTTTTTTCGAAAAAATAATGGTTACTGTCTGACTGCGTACGAAGAAGAAGAAGAAGAAGAACACTATTGGACAGAGAACTGTTTACTGACGAGTGCAAGATCATATTTTCAAGAGCCAATGGGCATCAGAAAGTGTATCGTCGACATGGAGAGCGCTACGCCAACAACTGCATTCAAGAGCGTGCTCGTCATGGTGAAAAAAAAGGGGGGGGGGAGTGTAAGTTAGAATCTGGAATCTGCACCAATCAGCGGCCAGACCACTTTATCTTAGACGGTGCTGTTACCAGCTTGCGATACCATGATAAAATCGTGATGTACTATATCGCGCCTTCTGTGCTGAACCATGCAACAGACATTGTGCTTCAGCAGGACAATGCCCGTCCACATGTTGCCAGAGCCGTGCAGAATGAACTCCAAGCCAGTATCATTGAAATCTTGTTCTGGTCAGCCATTTCCCCTGACCTATCACTACTTGAGCATGTCTGGGACGAGCTCAAACGTCGACTTGAGCAACGACATCATCCACTGCAGACTGTTCGGCAACTTCGTTAAGATGTAATGCATAAGTAGCAGAACATTCCACAGAATTTACTGAGGCGCTGCAATCGATCCATGAGACGCAGATGTCAAGCCGTGATCAACGCACGTGTTGGACACACGTGGTACTGAGCGTTGTCATTTTTAAACATGACCTCCATGTTCGCAGACGCTGCAAAGACAATCACGTGACACGAATATGTCTTTTGAGTTATTTCAGTTTCGAACTATGGAATAAAGTTTCTTCTCCCCCCAAATTTCGTTGTTTTGGATGATAAAATAAATTTATTTGATGGAAAAACATCACCTGGTAAGTAAATTTTTTTGTTGAGTATATAATTGTGTCCGCACCACTCTTGAAGAATCTCAACCAGTCGAATAGGCAGACCTTCGACGTTTGCACGGCACAATGGACCATATTTAAACTCTGCATGTTTGGAATCAGTCATTAGCCTGCAGACTCCTCAATCCCCTTTGAATCGACGATGACATAATGCTCATCACAGAGTCAGCAGCAGAAGCCAACCAAATAATGCAGCTACTCAATGGAAAGGGCAAGAAAGCGGGTCTGGAGATGAATGTCTCGAAGATCAAAGTGTTGCGCAATCGCTTCGCCACTTGTGATCATGTCTTCCTTGGCGAGGTATGATTAGAGGATGTCAAAGAGTACATCTATCTTGGACGCCCTCTCAATATGGAGAATAACCTGGAACCTGAAATGACAAGACATCGCCGCGTGGGTTGAGTGGCCTTCTCGTATATTAAAACGGTCCTGGATGGTTGTCATGACCAGGACCTACGAGCCTACCACTTAAATTGCACTGTACTCCCTGCGATGTGCTATAGTGCCGAGACGTGTACACTAACAAAATCACTAGAGGACAAACTGAGAGTGACCCAGGCCTCGCTTGAGAGACGCTTAGTCGGAATCACTCTCCGAAACCAACGCATTCAAGGTCTCCATATTTCTGACATAAGACGATGGAAGGTAAGGGTGTGGTAATCTATGCAGACAAGGCAAAACATAGATCGGTACATGTTGCGACGAAACGATGATCAATGGAACACAGTGACAGCAGTCTGGTACCCCCAAGGTAAGAAGAGACCGCGGGGAAGACCTCCAATGCGTTGGTCAGACTCCCTTGCTGTACGCTGCAACATCCAAGATGCCTCTAGAGGAGCACTTACCACGCACTGGACTTCTGTGGCCCAAGACAGGGTCCCTTGGAGACGAAGTTGGGACCGCAGCTTTGCCGAGGAACGGGTAATCAAGATATAATAATGTGCGTTTCACTATCAAAAGTAAAAACATTTGCAGCTTTTGCAAGACGAAACATAAACGTGGAAGGATAACCCCTTTTGAGCTTCAGCAGTATATTAAAAATAACAGTATTGAGAAATATTGTTCCAAATATTGAAATACTGTTACGAATTTGTCACGTAATCGCTATTAGTGTGTCTAGCTATATGAGAGGAGTTTTTCTAAATTAAAATTGATCAAGAACTACTTAAGATCTATAATGAGTTCTTTGCGGTTAAGTAATCTTGCCATAATGTCTATTGAACAGTAACTGACAGGCGAAAAAGGCCACCAATATCATCAACAATTATGCTAACAGAATGAGCAAATAACATTGTATAAAGTAAATTGTTGAATTACAAAATAAATATGTTTGATGTGTATTAAAAAGGGCGGTAAACTAAAAAATCGCCCAGCGCGTCACAAACGTCAGCTACGTCACTGTTAATCATACGCTTGTAAATCAGAAGTTTCCTTCATTTAGTCCTACATGACCGCACGTTTGATCGCCCGTTGGATCGCACCACTGATAAAGATATATATGTTTTTATTTTAAAAGCAGAAGTACTTGTAAATGTTAAGCATATAAAAATACACTTTACTGTGTTGTTCTATAAGAATCGATACCATTGCACTCTAGCAGACCTATAGGGGCTCAATTTATTTCAGCAAGTGACCAATGATGGGTGTACTGATTGTCCCCAAAGTTTGCTTGGGAAATACACTTTTGCTCTGTCGTCTTAAATACCCATTTAAAAATATGCTATGGATCTATCGATTTGTAGTTAGTTACCTTAATGATTGACCTAGTGATCGATTTAATTATTAGTTAATTGATTGACTGACTGATTACTTTAGTTTGCAGGATTAGTTGATTAATTTGTTTGATTTCTTGATTGACTGATTGCCTTGGACAAGTAATCCTAGTACCGGTATATACCTACCCTTGTATATCGTTGCTGATATATGTTGGTACTTTTCATGTGTACTAGCTGAACCGTGCAGAACATCAGCCCGTCATTTGAACTGTACAAAATGAAAACAACAATAACCTTTATCCTTGTCACTCTGCAAAACTGGATGAATGAAAGATAAATCGGAAGTGACCGAGGTAGATCAGGTTATGTGGCAAACGAATATAAATTGTAGTCATGCCCGATTACTGGATTACCCATTATTCGACGGTGGTGCACCGTTGCGGGCTCCAACTTCTCTTCTACAGGTTTCCCCCTTGGGGCAAGGGGGTCTAGTGAACGATTAGTCGCCTATCTGTGGTATCGTGAATGTTGTTGTGCGATGCAAGGGAGTCGGACGAATGTGTTGGTGGTCGTTTCTTGTCTCAGGGATACCATATCTACTGTCGCTCTCCTCTAATCGATCGTCATTTCTTCGCACTAAGTGCCCCCGTTATCTCCCACTCAGCGATGTTTCATCTTGTCTGCATAAATAACTGCATCTTCCACCAGGGATAATTGACGTATGTCCGAGTTATAAGGACCTTTTGTGCACTGGCTATGAAGCGTGAGGCCGACCATGCCAAATATAAGAAGTATGACCAGTGCCGCGGCGTTGCATTTAAATATTAAACAGTTAGATGTTGTTAGTTGAATATGTCTGCCTCATTTAGATAAGACATAACCCTTTCAATACATGCAGAGTCCTAAAGTTATGTTAGGGCTCATTTACCATGTTAATGGTGTGACAACCCGTCTGAGATTCGTCCCAAAAACAAATAGCAGAGAGCAGAGAGTCGTAGCACTCACTGCTGTTGGAGGATGGGGTGCCCAATTACCTTACTAGCTGCAACTTATTCCCCAACAATACTCCAGGTACCGATTTACACTTGCGTCGACTGGATCGTGTCAGTAACGGGAGTTGAACCCCATACCTTTACTGTGAAAAGTGAGTGCTTTATAACTTCTCTAACCAGACTGCATTTTAGTCAGAATTTTCCCTTTTTAAAACAACTTAAATATGCATGTTTCAGTTATTTTGTTCTCTGTCACGGATAAAAACCTTTTAGTCGTAATGTAAAACTGTGTTTTTTGTTTTTACTCCAATGTGGAATCTGAGCCACACTGATCTATGTTAATACATTTGTTACTACTACCTAATACAATTGTCTTTGACTCCCATGAATTCACAGTTGGGTACACAGACTCTGACCTGCGGCTTGAGTGGATGAACAACATAGAACCGTTTGCTACCCTCGATCCCAATGGTAAACCTATCGTGGTAGACGAGGATGTTGTTCTCCCACAGTTTGAGGTGAAACGTGTTATACCTGGTCGATGCAACAAGCGGTACCACCAGAAAATAGGTATGGCTTGGCTTGGCGTAGTTCGTTCTCTTCTTCCGCTACCAAACCCTGACACTTGCGTAAGTAGCAAAATGTAGTCCAGAGAACGGAATGCGTTGTGTCGTAGTTTACAGCTTGACTGCGATATTTGCACCTTGTTGCTAGTGCCCCGAAGGGGATCAAGTAATATTAACTGTAACCTTCCAAGCATGTAGTAAGATGAGATTAAAGAAGGCTTGGCGGGAAGTTGGCATATCTATCCTGTAAAAATGTTAACAGATCGCGGATCACCGTGATACATTGTTAAATTAGACATACATGGTTTAATCTTTGAGACAAACATATGACGGACTGGTTTAATCTTTGAGACAAACATATGACGGACTGGTTTAATCTTTGAGACAAACATATGACGGACTGGTTTAATCTTTGAGACAAACATATGATGGACTGGTTTAATCTTTGAGACGAGCATTTGACGGACTGGTTTAATCTTTGAGACAAACATATGACGGACTGGTTTAATCTTTGAGACAAACAAATATATGACGGACTGGTTTAATCTTTGAGACAAGCATATGACAGACTGGTTTAATCTTTGAGTCAAACATATGACGGACTGATTTAATCTTTGAGACAAACATATGACGGACTGATTTAATCTTTGAGTCAAACATATGACGGACTGGTTTATTCTTTGAGACAAACATATGACGGACTGGTTTAATCTTCGAGACAAACATATGACGGACTGGTTTATTCTTTGAAATTAAGCACATGACAGACATGCATGGTTTATATTTTTTGAGAAAAACAAATGACGGACTGGTTTATTCTTTGAGACAAAAATATGATGGACTGGTTTATTCTTTAAAATTAAGCACATGACAGACATGCATGGTTTATTCTTTGAGACAAACATATGACGGACTGGTTTATTCTTTGAAATTAAGCACATGACAGACATGCATGGTTTATTCTTTGAGACAAACAAATGACTACTGGTATGGTTAACCAGGTAGCTGTCAGGGTCACGTGGAGCAAGGCAGACGAGAGGAACGGAATGAGCCGACGACCGCCTGTGGTCGCTCATCAGGGGTAGCATAGAAGCACTCTGTGTATAATGCATCTCTTTGGCCCCTGCGATTTCCAACAGGACACGAATATTTCCAATGGCCGCCTGCCAACAATACATGATCTGTGCCGGCAGGACTAGACTTTAGACAAAATTCTGCCTCTTGATTTGCCTAACTTCGTGTTACATATGTAGATGTTGCAATAATAAGCATATATATGTGGCGAAGAAAGCAACAACCAGCAGCATCGTGTGTGTGTGTGTGTGTTTGTGTATGTGTGCGTGCGTGTGTGTGTGGGGGGGGGGGGGGTGTGTGTATATATGTATATGTATATGCATATGGTGTTTCGAATGTCCACAATGAGTTGATTTACTCTTTTGTGCGTCCCGAAAAGGACGTAAAGTGGCGGGTCGCTTCACATCCCGACAGTGCTGATCAAGGTGGACCGGCGTACTCCAGGCGGTTGTGCTATGCTTGGCGTCATCTGCGTGTCGCTCACTACTACGGAGATTACGTCGATCCCTCACCCATGTTAGCCAGGCTGCCATGAAAATAGCCCATTTTCAGGGAGGGCTACTAGGAAGCCGAGGTGAAGGTCTTTGTCAGTATATTCTGCCTGACCATGACTAACATGTCTGACGAGTACGTTTGGGTCTGACCAGACGCTAGTCTTCCTCCCCTTATATATACATATATAACAAATCAAGACAAAAAAACAACAGAATATGCTTTAAAAAGAGCGGATTAAGTTAGCCGCCATACCTAGATGTGTCAGGAAAATGTGAGACAGGGTATGCCAGTTGTGAAATATGGTCGACCAAACAAGAAAGAATCAGATGCTTTAACATTGACAAAAACAGACGGATACAAGAACAAATCACAAATTCCAAACCACATAAACAAATACAAAAATACACACTTACAAAGATATGTATGGGGGAAACCACATACCGTACATAAAAAGGTGCGGAAATTAAGGAAAAAGTAATTTATTATTAATAAGCTGCAGTTTATATATATTTATTTGTGTAAGATATTATAAAATGACGCTACATCGCGTGGTAGATTAGAAGTAACTAAATCGGGATTATTATTATTCCAGTTTACTTTTAAAAAAAGTCTTCATTTTTACATTATCTACAGGAAACCACAGCTGTCTGCAGGCTGAGTTCCAAATGACACGAAATATCTGGTTCTACATGGTCCAAATGTACGTTCCCAGCATTCTTATCGTCATGCTGTCCTGGATCTCCTTCTGGCTGACAGTCAACTCTGTTCCTGGTAGAATTTCCTTAGGATTGCTGACCGTTCTAACGATGACCACACAAAGTTCCAGTAAGGAGTTTCAACGTCTGTTTATTTTCTACGTCTTTTCCTTCCATTTTCCTTTTCGCTAATTATAAAATAAAATATCCTTACAATTCTCTTGTACAACTCTGTAACCTCAATTACCTTAAAGGAAGAACGGAAGTGCACTGGCAGATCTAATCAACATAACTGAGGCATTCCGATAGAGAGCATTTCCTCAACTCTGGATTGACGCCGCCTCTTTTTCATCGACAATATAGCCTGGCTTTTTCATGACGTCCCGGCTCGCCAGCTTCTACACTTGTCCCTGGAAGCCAGAGGCGGGAAAAGTCCGCCTCACACAAGAATCCGTCACCGGGACCGCCAGCGCAACACCTGACTGAGACACATCACTTCCTTCTGGCTATCCTGCACACTGCAAGGCACTCCGCCATCAATTATGAAAATCGGTGATAGGCACAGAGAACCCTAGTTACGTAGGCGGATTTCTTAACCTGATTTGAAAAATTGGACCATAAATATAGATGATTTTATACATCAAATCTCTGCCAAATACTTTAAGCACACGCGCGCCTTTAGTTACCTTTCACAACTTGTGATAGGGTCATACTCTTTCTTGCCCGTGATCCCAGTTATGGGTAGCGGTACACATTTGATACAGCTTTGCTGACATATCTTTTAAAACTAAGATTAACTTCCTTTTTGTGTATTTCATTGAGAATAGTAAAGACAGTGACGTTTATAAAAGAGATATGGGGACGCGTTAAGTAGTTAAGTGACACGGCTCACAATCAGAAGGTGCTGGGTTCGATCCCCATCACAGCACCGGCCGTTACCTCGGGGAAGCAAACCCTTAGAAAATGCAGGAGGAAGCAGACCCTTACATAAATGCATGCTGAAGTCGGATGCACTGGGTCAACAGCCACAAAATAAAAACCATAGCGCAACGCACACCGCCTTGGGGAATAGAAAAATAAGGTGAATGCAAAATACACAAAAATATATAAGAGACACCATTTCATACATAGACATATTTTCAAGCGAACGAATGAAGAAGAAGCAATTCAGAGCAGTGATTTGCATCTTGGAATCCGCGAATAATATTGTATGCGCGTCGCAATCAATGGTGACAACAGTAGCAGACTCATATTGAAACATGTCACCACGTATGTCTGTAAAGTCCTATGCTAGCACAATTTCTCCTTACATTACAATAGTTGTCCATCGCAAGCGTCATCAACAGACGGTTTTGTCCTGATGATGTAACGTCCGCTGTATTTGGATTATAGTGAAGAAGTAACTGCGCTTGTCATCGACCTCACTCTGTAGTCTCGAGCTACCTTTGACCAGCTGCAAAATTTAAGTCAAAACTACTGGAAACAACTCAGGACGCAGGCACTCTGGCCCACAACCTGTGAGACCAAGGGCCACTTTACAACTTGTGAGACTCGATAGCCCACCGTTTCTTTTCATCACTTTGGGAGGCGAGTATTTGACCACTTGACCACAGTTACCCTTCCCCCAAAGACTCTGCAGAGTCTGTAGACAACCATGTTACATTCCAGGCGTGTAGTTTAGTTACAAAGTTACCAGTGGACGATTGGGATGTTCATGTTACACCCCACCCCTAACCCCGAGCTGTAGGGATCATGGCTGGTGGATATGGGGTCATCATTGGTCAGCTCTTTCCTGATCAGAGGGTCAGTACTGATCAGGGACGATGGTTTCACTAGTTTCACTCGGCTGCATACTTCTTCTTCTTCTTCTTTGTACGCTGTCAGACGTCAACCTGTATTTTTTCGAAAAAAGCAGCGGTCATCCTGAGACCGTCGACACTGCCATAGAGCTTGTCTAGTGTTGCCACTGGTGATGGCCACATGTGCTTTCTCTGATCCTCGTATGTCGGGCAGTTTTGCAGCAAATGTTCAGCGGTCATTTTCCCGGTACCACACGTGCATACGACTCCGTCTGCCTCTACCCTATGTTGTTTACTTGGAAATTCGCTTCCCTTGAGATGTGTATTACTGAAGATGCTGGATGATTTTAATAGATGTTTCTCATTATAACTGCATTAGAACGGGTTGTGTAGAGAAAATGATTGTAATATTGACGGCAAGGCGATATTTGACTAGGTCTCAGTGGCCTACAGCAGTCAATGACGTAGACAACAAAAACCGGATGGAATAAATGACATGGAACGTTGCGCAGGATTAAAAGTCAAGTATGAAATAATAACCGCATTAAATAATGAACACAATGGAGGATTCCGATGAAAGAATCCATTTCCAAAATTGATACTGTTTGATGTTATGACATAAAATATTGTGTGAACCCTCGAGAGTTGAAAACATGATAGAAGAACGATATTGACTACAATGACTGCGTGGCTTTTATTAATACCATAAGGCACAGGAAAAATTAGGTGCATATAACTTATTCAATTATGATTTACCATTGGCGACCCACCATAGATAAAGCAATAGGAATCCAAATTGGACCATGGAAGGAGAATCATACAAACAACCGGACGAAAACTAGAAGCAAGACTGTATGACGTTAAACTGGAAACAACTAGTCCTTCCGCTGGTGGGACACACATAGTTTGGTTGTGTTGTTGTGAATTATGTCCTTACGGGCAGTGCGCTTTTTCTGTGGCTCATCGATTATGTTCCGCTCTCCATTGTGAGCACCGTGTGATGCTATGGATCCTAGCTGAGCTGGTTTGTTCAAATGTCTCCCATAAGGTAACATTCCTGATGAAGCTCTTGACAGACGCTTTCAATGAGTCTTTGGAAGATCTTTCTGGCTCCAATTCTGAGTTCACTCTACAGCAACTGCTTTGGGATGCGTTTGTCTGGCAAACAAACAGCATCCCACGTCTTTCCTTCTCTTCAGAAGTGTAAGCAAGTAGTTTTGCTCTGTTCGTGACTTTATAATTCAGTATTTTATCAGACCTCATCTATTCTGTCCGCGAAATTGGCTTTTATGAGTGCACGTACCAAACGTTAAATGTTTAAATTATATTTTGAGTTGTTTACGTTTTTGAATCCACCTCCTGTGCTGAAAGAAAGATTCGATCCGAATTATTAATGGCTTAAATGGGTACGCCATCTGGAATAGAACAACAACTGATTGTGGCTAATATTTGTTTGTCTTTCTGTTCATGTTTTCTCATTCAAATAGAGGCGGTTGACCGAGATGTCAACATTTCAGTGGGAAAGTTTGTGGTTTACCGCTCTTAATCTTGTGCTTGTGTTTCGACTTATCTGGCTTCAGAGATCGGGAAAATTCCAAAGGGTTGCAGTAAAACTGAGAATAAAATGCTGATAAGAGTTTTAGAAGATTTCAGTAATTGGTACAAGAGTGTATACAGGAAATCAGCTACGTTACTACCTAACAGCCGTCATTGGGAACTAAGAACCAGCCAAGTGAAAGTACACAAATCTGGTGGTTCGAGGACAGTCCCGAGGACGGTACTGTGACAGAGAGGAACGTTTTCCATCCTTGATGTCCATGGCCTGCTTTGTTGTTGTTGTTTGTTTCGAATGCCCACTATGAGTAGGTTTCCTCTTTTGTGCGGCCTGAAAAGGACGTTAAGTGGCGGGTCGCAGTAGCTTTCCTCACATCCCGAGCGTGCTGATGAAAGTGAACCGGGGTCCTTTAGGCTGTCGTGCCTGGATTTATCTGCGTGTCGCTCACTACTACGTGGATCACGTCGATCTTTCATCTCGTTAGCCAGGCTGCCACGAAAACAGTCCATTTCCAGGGAGGTCTAAATGGAAGCCGAGGTGAAGGTCTTGGCCTGTATATTTTGCCTGACCCTGTCTAACATGTCTGATCAGTATATTTTGCCTGACCAGACGTTAGTCTTCTTCCCCCATGGCATGCTTTAAGAACAGATGGACGCGGGCGTCTTCGACAAAACTGACGGCTTGAGCAAATAGGGCCACGCGACAGTGGTTTAGCATTTTCAGTGCGCTTTCCAGACAACAGTGCTAACGGACTCCACCCTACTGGCTGGAAGCGCCAGAGAGGTCGTCCTCGAAACACATCGCTCCAACAAGTAGCAGCCTCCCCATCTGTCTTTGAGGAGTCCTGGCAGCATACAGTTACAACTGGACATGGTGGTGTTCATCCGACGCAACGGGCGTCAGGCGCCTAAGCGAACTTTATTATTATTTCCAGACAAGTCAGTCTGATAACTTGGTCGTTTGAGACTCAGTGGTATCAGTGTATCGCAAGAAAGCGCCTACAGCTGCGCGTGTGGACGCTTCAGTGCGCTTCTGGTCACCTTGTAGGGTACTCAAAGTATCGGAGCCCTACAGCAGATTTGGGACGGCACAGGTTATGTCAAAATTCGTTGCATGGTTTTAGTTGAAAGCCTCTGCTGGTTTCCGACTCGACACAGAGCGTTCATAGAGACGGCAACCCGGCCGGATGTTCAAATAGTGTCCAGATAACAGGCCGGATATTCAAATAGTGTCCAGATAACAGGCCGGATAATCAAATAGTGTCCAGATAACAGGCCGGATATTCAAATAGTGTCCAGATAACAGGCCGGTTATTCAAATAGTGTCCAGATAACAGGCCGGATGTTCAAATAGTGTCCAGATAACACGTCGTGCATCGGAGTTATATTTGCTGTCCAGGTAAATTAAATCCTCACTGACATGTTTGCCATCGACATTAATTCATATCCTTGTGGGGTGCAGTCAATGTAGTATATCTTGGTTTTTGCCTTTTGGATGTGGAGGCCTGAGCTAGGTGCAAGATGTTCTATGCGCCCAATGGTTGTATCAGAGCCTTAGGGGACAGAGCCTGGTATGACTAAATCATCTGTGTAATAGCCTGCCTGAGGGTGACTCCTAGGTTGTGGGTGTAAAGATAGCGAGAGAGAAAACTACGCGCCTGCATCCCACAAAAACCTTGAGTTCTAATGCAATAAATTCTCTAACTCTCCACCTCTGACAGTAGTGTCTGTTTTGGGTCTACCATTGCAGATAATTTGAAAGAGGTGGAATGGACTAGGCTGGTATGCACAAAATGAATCAACAACAAAAAATATTTTAAAGTGATTTATGCGTGAACAAAGACTTATCAGGGTCAAGTGAGTCAAATTGATCAAGATCCCACCCGACCTCATCGGTCGTGCTCCTGGAAATAGGCTGTTACGGCACTCTGGCAAATGGGGTAGGGATCGACACTGTAATCCCCAAAGTGATGAGCTTACAGGGGAGTTCCACATTGCACTACAGATAATAATAAAAGTTGTTCATCGTTGTCGATGAGGGCCGCCGACATGATCCTTGTCACAGATTTCCCTGTTGGGTGTGGGTGCGCATGTGGCTGAACAGGCCAATGCGAGCACGAAAACATCTGCTACATATCGGGCACACGAGATTTGTAAAAGGGGATGGTGTTCCCGCTGCTCGGGATTTCCGCGTCTCGCGTCTGCTCTGGGCTTTCACAACACGGTCGTCTTCACCGGCAGCTACTCCCGAATGCCGCAGGTGGAACTGAACCTGGCGTTGGATAAAGTCATTACTGAGGAGGAAGTCAACAGGGCAATCAGTTCACTATCTATAGGAAAAGCTCCAGGAGCTGATGCAATACCAGCAGAGGTATATAAGACAGCTGGCCCATCCCTCACTACAGATAGGAGCATCCTAATCCACCATCTCAAGTACGCCTCGGGATGTACGAGGAGCTACAGTTGCCAGTTTCCAAAGAAGAGTCGTCAAGAGTTTCATTGTTTCACTCCGTAGAGCTGATATATTGGCTCACAAACTTTCCCACAATACCACAAGGCTGATTCATTGGCTCGAGCAATTCTCATACAGTACATACAATTTTGTCTATGTCAAGTTTTCTTTAATTTATAAATGTTCATGTACTTTTTAGTGGCAGTGTACAATGCAAGAATAAATGTTTCAGTGGTCCAAAATATTATGGAGGGAAAGAGTTAACTCGGCACGAGTAGCTTTGAACAACAACAACAAATTAATAACAATGGTAAAGATTTGAGCAATGAAATATCATCTTAACCGTTTCGTTCGATTATATATTTTAATTTCAAGTATCCTTATAATTAGAAAGGCACGAGGGGCATTACTGACACTTAACAATATACGTAGATCCAGAGATATCAAGATTCACATCAAATTTAGAATATTTAACGCAAGTGTCATGTCTGTGTTGCTGTATGGAGCGGAGACATGGAGAACGACCAAGGTCATTCAAAAAGACTCCAGTTCTCCGTTAACAGATGCCTACGAAGGATAATAGGCATAAAGTGGCAGGAGTTGCTGGGGAATGAAGACTTGTGGGAAAGGAGCCAACAACAGCCATTGGAACAAAATATTACGCGAAGAAAATTGAGCTGGATAGGACATTCGCTGCGGAAGGCGCAGTCTAACATAGCCAGACAGGCTCTTACATTGAATCCTCAGCAGAAAAGAGCGAGAGAGAGACAGAGAGAGAGAGAGAGAGAGAGAGACAAAAATACGTGGAGAAGAGAAAGTGAGAAGGAGCTAAAATTTAATAATTACATCTTCAGAGAGGCAGAAAGAGCAGCCAATGACCGTGCAAGCTGGCGAGATGCTGAGCGATGGGGATTGATTGATTGGTTGATTGATTGATTGATTGATCCTTAGCCACCGGATGAAGATCTTTTGTTTGTAATGTAGATTGTTGGGGTTTATGTGCTCTTGTAAAAAGTGACGCATTCTAATTATTGGTGCTATTATTAAACAAAACACATAGAACAAAATAGAAAATATCCGTTTCAAAAACTTAACTGCACCATTCTTAATAATGGTTGAATCTTCAAATACAAATGAAAAACATAAATCACCCGGATGCATTGAAGTTAGTTGTATGAACCATTTTCAGTTCTTATTTCCATATCAATCAATTATCTCTATGGCGTAAAAAGTTCGGGTATTAACCTCTCAACACCAATACCCTATTGTTATGATTATCATTGGTAAACTATATCACTACCTTGTCTACTGATATCTCCTACCCACAGGTGTGAACGCCTCACTCCCCCGCGTCTCCTATACAAAGGCAATCGACGTTTGGATGTCTACATGTTTAGTATTTGTTTTTGCCGCTCTGTTGGAGTTCGCCATAGTCAACGTACTTAGCCGGAAAGATTCTATTCGGGGATTTTCGTTCAAGCACGTATTCACTATTTCAAAAGAATATGAGGCGGCAGGGGATACTCCTGCAGCAGAGGTAAGTTCAATAACATAGAAATAACAAACGTAGCTACCTGTGTTACATAAGACATAAATACTTCAATAGCAGATTACGCTGTCGCGGATAAAGTGTTAGAGGCTTCAGTGGGGGGGGGGGGGGGGGGGTTGGGGGGGGGTTGGGGGGGTGGGGGGGGGGGGGATAATTTCCATTTTTCTCAAGTTTTCCTTCTCTAGTAGTAATATAAACCAGATACCCATTTACAGCTGGCGATTGGTGCTTGTCGATAATATACATTAATCTCGATACCCTGGCTTATAGCACATGAGTGCTGCCAAAGACGGATGTGTGGGACCGAAAGGTGCAAATATCGCAGTCAAACTGTAAACTAGCGACACAACGCATTCCGTTCTCCGGACTACATCCTGCTACTTGCAAAGCCCTGTTCAGGACGGTAGCTGGAGATTGAAAACGAGCGCCGAAGAAGAAGAAGAAGAAGAAGAAGAAGAAGAAGAAGAAGAAGAAGAAGAAGAAGAAGAAGAAGAAGAAGAAGTGACTGAGTATCAGATATTGAGCAGTGCATGAATTTGCAGGCCCAGCGAACCAGAGCTGCCAATGTCCTTCGAACCTCCGTGCGGTGATCATGTATAACAGTCTGCAACAGAGCAGACTGGCTAACGAGTAGGGATCAAAGAGTGAGCCTAACCAGATACTCAAAAATGACCTGCTGACGTCGGATGTGTCGGACTGAAAGGTTCAAACATCGCAGTCAAGTTGTTGACTACCACACAAAATTCCGTTTACCAGACAACATCCTGCTGTTTACAAATCCTTTTTCTAGGCTTGGTAGCGGGGGTTTTCTTCTTCTTCTTCTTCTTCGTACGCTGCCAGACGTCAACTTGAATTTGTTTGAAGAAAGCAGCTGAGGCTGTCAACACTGCCATAGAGATCGTCTAGTGTTGCCGCTGGTGATGGCCACATGTGCTTTCTCTGGTATGTCGGGCAATTTTGCAGCAGATGTTCAGCGGTCATTTTCCCTGTACCACAGGTGCATTCGTCAGTGCCACCTATCTTCAGTTTATTGTATAGATGGCACCTCAGTCTGTTGTGTCCTGTGTGGAGTCTGAAGACCACGACCTGCTCTCTTCTGTTCAGCTGGTAGTAGGCATCATTTTTTTGTGTAGCCAGTATGTTCTGTTTCCCATTTGCCCATGTATCTGGCCCTAATAAACCTTTTTGACTCTTCGTAGGGCACACTAGAATCTGGTTGTGGTAGTCTTGCACCTTCTTTTGCCAGTCTGTCTGCCTCCTCGTTTCCTTGGATGTTACAGTGGGATGGAACCCACTGTACCACTACTCTTTTTGGTGCGGACTGCTGTCATAGTTGACAGAGTACTGCTCTTAAATCATTAAGTTCAGTATTTTTCTGGCTTTTTAGTGCTGTAACCACGGCCAGGGCATCTGTAAACAGGACTATCTGGCTTTCATTGCTTTCGCCTGTGAGCATTGCTTCTACTGCAGCCTTCAGGGCCTCTGCCTCCGCTATGAAATTGCTTGACAATTTTCCACTTGCCACTGACAGTGTTATTTTTCTACCATTTGTTAGGCTCAGGAATACCCCTCCTCCTCCATTCTGTGTGGTGTTTGTTACAGAACCGTCGGTGTATGCATGGGTCCAGTCCATGCTTGGGTAGTTTTCCGCTATGTACCTCAGGGTTATGTCTCTTCTTTTTTTTCAGTCTGGCTGTTCTTGTTTCCAATACCTGGTATATGTTCTACCAGCTCCGGAGTGAAATGCTGCTTCCATGTGGGTTTGCGTACGGTAGGGATGGGTTTTGGTGTTGTTTTGGTGTTCATAGGGTCTTCGCTCATCTTTGCTTTGTCTATTTCTGCAAAGTTTCTCCGCTTTAGTTTCCCTTTTCCAAATCTATTTAGGCTCTGATGCATTGGGTGGTCTAACTCGCATGGCTTGGTTTTGAAGTTTGCTAATTTTATCAAAGTTCGCCTTTGCTGCTGTTGCCCATGCCGCAATGCCATACTCGAGAACTGGTCTCACTCTTCCGGTGTACAATTTCTTGAGTATTCTTTCGTCTGCTCACCAGCTTGTCCCAGCAAGTTTCCTCATGATTGCCATTCTTTGTCTAGCTCTCATTCGGTTTCTCTCGATCTGACTTTTCCATGTCATGCGATGTGACTCCCAAGTAGTTTGGGTTGTCGTTTGGCCGCAGATACTTGCCGTTAAGACTTATTTTGGTGTTCTGTGGTTTATTTGAAAGCGAGAATATCGTACATGTTGTTTTTTCTTCATTTATTTGGACCAGCCATGATTTCGCCCATTCCTCCAACGATGTTAGGGCCTGCTGCATCCGATTGTTTGATACGGTGAGATTTTTTTCGGAGATCCACATAGCCAGATCGTCTGCAAACATGGAGCTGTGGACTCTTCTTGGTATATTCTCTATGATGTTGTTTATATACACCAGAAAACGTGTGGGTGACAGTACTTCCCCTTGGGGTACTCCTTGCTCCAGTGTCACCTTTTTGATCATCTGCCCTTGTACTTGAACTCTGGCTGTTCTGTTTTCCAGGTAGTGGCTGATCCATCTGTACATGTTCCCAGATACTTCACTTCTTTGTAGCTTGACTTTAAGTTCCTCTTTCCACAATTTGTCAAATGCCTTCTCTAGATCCACCCAAACCGCTACTGTATGCTTTTTCTCTTGGTAAGCATCCGCTATTTCCTGTGCTATGAGAGTGATCTGGTCCTCTGTTGAATTTGTGTTGTCCAAATCCTGCTTGCTGTGGAATTAATATTTGTTTTTCTTCCAAATGCCACATCAGTCTGATGTTTATCATACGCTCCATCAGTTTACCTACACAGCTCAGTAGACTGATAGGCATGTATCCATTTGGATCTGTTTTGTCTTTTCCTTCTTTTGGTACTGGTAAATGTACAGCATCTTTTCATGCCTGCGATACAATTCCCCTTTTCCAGCGTTGATTCAGAACTGAAAGTAGCTTCCGCTTTGCTGTTTGGCCCAACCCCATTAGCATTTCATTTGTTACCCCATCTTTTTCGGGCGATTTCTTTTTCTTTAAAGTTCTCATGGCCTCATTCATTTCATTTATCGTTAGTTTTGCCATCATGTGCTCCTCTGGTGCAATCTTGAAGTTGTCGTGGCTTTTTTGTTCTTCCCTATATGTCTATATGCCTGTCTGTAGGGACATCAATGTGGTTTGCTCTGGCATAATGTTCTATAAAGGCGTTTGCTGCTTTTTTTCCGGTAAGCATGTTGTCACCTTGCTTGATGGTAATTTGTTTATTTGATGTTGTTTCGTCGTTCATGGCTCTGACTAAATTCCATAGTTTGTTACCTTCTTTATCTAGATTGAGGCTTTCTGGGTTTTTTTTCAACTGTCTCTTGTTATTTGGTTCAGTGTTCTTTTGTATTTCGCATTGATGGCCTTGAGGGCGATATTTGTTTTCATAGATTGCTCTCTCTCTCTCTCTGCCATGTTCCTAACATTTGAGACTTCATCCTCAGCTTTCTGCAGTTCATGATTTCAATATGGCTTGTAGTTTTTCCTTGCCTCTTATGGGATGGTCTCGGTGGCTGGGTTTGAAAACGAACGAAGAAGTATCAGATGTCTTCTCACAGCGAATGTACAGTTCTTTTATTAAGTTTTCCGTTCTTTCTACATAAGTGTCGTGTAACAAGGAATTACTAGGCTCTCAAAAACAAGAAAATCAAACTACCTCGGGGGAATAAAGGACTCACCATGGCCGTGGAACAACGACAATATATACAATTACGTGTATGGTAGGGAGTTTATACGGATCTAATGTACAAACACAATCCGTAACCAGCTGGATCAATAAATTAAACATGAGTCTGACAACCGTAAGCTTTTTGGCTTGAAGCCATGTCTGATAGGAAAACCACGACCACAGGCAGACAACATTTGGGAGTCATGACGCAAGTGGGGCCGTTGTCTTAGAATGTCAAAAGGTTAAATGATTGGTTGATGCAAGAACTACTTTTGACAGCCAGATTGTTCGTTATCGCTTTGTTCTGCATGGAATGTAGTATTACTCACCATTACGTGCGCGTGCGTTCGCGCCTTTTAATGCGTAGTTTTAATATTGTTCCGTCATCAATATGCTGAGCAGCGCATGAGCTGCAGTGGTCAGTGACCTATAGCTGACTGCTAGCGTCAGGGCCAGCAAAGCAGAGCTGACAAGCCCCTTCTACACCTCCACGCGGTGATCCTGGGTAACAGGCTGCAGCAGGGCAGACTGGATAAGGAGAAGTGATCGAAGAGGAAATGTTAACCCGGTACTCACAAAATGCTCGCTGAAGTCGGATGTGTTGGACCGAAAGGTGCAAATGTCGCAGTCAAGCTGTAAACTACGACACAACGTACTCCGTTCTCTTGACTACATTCTGCTACTTAAGCCCTATCAGGGTTTGGTAGCGGGAGATTGAGAACGAACGAAGCCAAGTCAAGCAATTTTGTTCCTTCAACACTATCTCACTCGTGTAGCTATTGTGTTTCTGTTCTTTGCATAGACACTATCTCTCGTGTTATACCCCTCACACAACACATCTTATGTCACTCTCACACCACATCTTATGTCACTCTCACACCACATCTTATGTCACTCTCACACCACATCTTATGTCACTCTCACACCACATCTTATGTCACTCTCACACCACATCTTATGTCACTCTCACACCACATCTTATGTCACTCTCACGCCACATCTTATGTCACTCTCACACCACATCTTATGTCACTCTCACGCCACATCTTATGTCACTCTCACGCCACATCTTATGTCACTCTCACACCACATCTTATGTCACTCTCACGCCACATCTTATGTCACTCTCACACCACATCTTATGTCACTCTCACGCCACATCTTATGTCACTCTCACGCCACATCTTATGTCACTCTCACGCCACATCTTATGTCACTCTCACGCCACATCTTATGTCACTCTCACGCCACATCTTATGTCACTCTCACGCCACATCTTATGTCACTCTCACACCACATCTTATGTCACTCTCACACCACATCTTATGTCACTCTCACATCACATCTTATGTCACTCTCACGCCACATCTTATGTCACTCTCACACCACATCTTATGTCACTCTCACATCACATCTTATGTCACTCTCACGCCACATCTTATGTCACTCTCACACCACATCTTATGTCACTCTCACGCCACATCTTATGTCACTCTCACACCACATCTTATGTCACTCTCACGCCACATCTTATGTCACTCTCACACCACATCTTATGTCACTCTCACACCACATCTTATGTCACTCACACAACCCATCTCATGTCACTCTCCCACAACCCATCTAATGTCACTCTTCCACCACATCTTATGTCACTCTCCAACCACATCTTATGTCACTCTCACACAACACATCTTATGTCACTCTCACACCACATCTTATGTCACTCTCACACCACATCTTATGTCACTCTCCAACCACATCTTATGTCATTCTCCCATCACATCTTATGTCATTCTCCCATCACATCTTATGTCACTCTCCCATCACATCTTATGTCATTCTCCCATCACATCTTATGTCACTCTCCCACCACATCTTATGTCATTCTCCCATCACATCTTATGTCATTCTCCCATCACATCTTATGTCACTCTCCCATCACATCTTATGTCACTCTTCCACCACATCTTATGTCATTCTCCAACCACATCTTATGTCACTCACTCACCACATCTTATGTCACTCTCCAACCACATCTTATGTCACTCACTCACCACATCTTATGTCACTCTCCAACCACATCTTATGTCACTCACTCACCACATCTTATGTCACTCTCCAACCACATCTTATGTCATTCTCCCATCACATCTTATGTCATTCTCCCATCACGTCTTATTTCACTCTCACACCACATCTTATGTCACTCTCCCATCACATCTTATGTCACTCTTCCACCACATCTTATGTCATTCTCCCATCACATCTTATGTCACTCTCCAACCACATCTTATGTCATTCTCCCATCACATCTTATGTCACTCTCCAACCACATCTTATGTCATTCTCCCATCACATCTTATGTCATTCTCCCATCACGTCTTATTTCACTCTCACACCACATCTTATGTCACTCTCCCATCACATCTTATGTCACTCTTCCACCACATCTTATGTCATTCTCCCATCACATCTTATGTCACTCTCCCATCACGTCTTATTTCACTCTTCCACCACATCTTATGTCACTCTCCCATCACATCTTATGTCACTCTCCCATCACATCTTATGTCACTCTTCCACCACATCTTATGTCACTCTCCCATCACATCTTATGTCACTCTTCCATCACATCTTATGTCACTCTTCCACCACATCTTATGTCACTCTCCCATCACATCTTATGTCACTCTCCCATCACATCTTATGACACTCTTCCACCACATCTTATGTCACTCTCCCATCACATCTTATGTCACTCTCCCATCACATCTTATGTCACTCTCCCATCACATCTTATGTCATTCTCCCACCACATCTTATGTCACTCTCCCATCACATCTTATGTCACTCTTCCATCACATCTTATGTCACTCTTCCACCACATCTTATGTCACTCTTCCACCACATCTTATGACACTCTTCCACCACATCTTATTTCCCTATCCCACCACATCTTATGTCATTCTCCCATCACATCTTATGACACTCTTCCACCACATCTTATGACACTCTTCCACCACATCTTATTTCCCTATCCCACCACATCTTATGTCATTCGCACATCATATCTTTTGTTCAGTTTCCAAATGAAACGGTTTATGCGTATAACGATTTTTGTTAGCGACGGCCGGTCTAAGATGTGTTGTCTTTTGGCCATTCATCCTACAGGTCACAATCCCCTTAGACGGATACACAGAGGGAGATGGACAGAAAAAGAAGCGGTTCACGCAGCGAGGTATTGTCTATGCCATGTACTTGGATATATTTGCTAGGATCTTTTTTCCTGCGTGCTTCCTACTTTTTCTGATATCGTACTGGCTTTATTACGTCAGCACTGACGATTGAATCTTGTATCACCTGCTTCAAGATACTGGATGATGTCCCGACAGACCAATCTTAGCAACCAGACATCATAAGCGCGTACTGTGGTATCATTATCTAAGAAAATCACGTTAAAATTAGTGTAGGACTAAGTTGCAATGCACAAAGTGAAAAGCACTAAAATGGTTTGTTATATGAATTAATTTTTAAATTTGTGATAACATTAATTGATAAATTTATTCACGTTAAAATGATGTTGCTTCATAATTTCAATACGCTATCCCCTTGTGTTTTGTCGGTACGTGGTTTAACTTAGGAAATCGAATGCGGCTGTGGTTTCCCGTTGCCTTCCGCCGGTAGCCGTTGCTAAATTAATACCTTCTCTGCAAAGAGGGGAATCTTGTGCAACAAAGGCCTATCACTGAATTTAATTAAGAGCGTTCTTGGATGATACATGGAACCAGTACTGACATATGGCAGAGAGTCGTGGATAATCAGCAGGCGCGTACAAGAATCATTTGTGGCAACGGAAATGTTGTTTTACAGAATATGTTGAAAGTTCCATGGACTGCAAAGATATCGAATAATGTTGTTCTTGAGGAAGGAAAAAGACAGTTTATGGCAACAATCAGGACAAGAAAGTTATCCTTTTCGGGCATGTTTTGAGAAGAGGCGGGTTGGAACTCATGGTGACAAGCACAATCACCGGAAAGAGGGACAGAGGGAGGCAAAGGGATAAAATATTGGAGAGTTGAAGGTATGGGAGGCGATCTACGGCGTAACTCATAACCATCGCACATGATAAAAGTAAGAAAGTGGGGGTTCATGATCACCAACGCTAACCGTCAGGGCACTTGATGATGATGATATATTTTGTTAATCAGACCTACATCACTGCATTCCTGGCAGACTTAGATGTGTTCAGTACTTTCCGCATAAATCAAAGGGTATCGATACTTGTGAGTTCTAGAAATGTGCTGAATTTTGATGTTAAATATTTTACAACTATAGAAACGTTACAGCTGAAAATAATGTGAAGATATAATTCACACAATACAGAAGGGAAACTCATGTATAAGAACTGAATAGATTTAAACGCCATTCTATTGCTGATAGAAGAATGTGTAATCAATTACTCTGAAACCCTAGTGTTATAGGCGTTAAAGCTGAAAACATTGTGAAAATATCCACATAATACAGACGTCAAGTTAATGTATATGTCCTGAATAAATTAAGCTACATTCTATTACTAATAGAAGAATCTGTAATCAATTACGGTAGTCTGAAACCCTGGTGTTATAGGCTCGGGCGGCATTTAAGTTTGAATGCATTTGTGTAAGATGTCCGAAACATGTATTATTGAGCCTGCTCATGTGTACTTCGAATAACGCTTAACCCACGTTCTGCTAAGTAGCTTCATGTTAGTCCTGTTGGTTGTGGAAAACCTTGCAAGACACCATGACAGACCAGTGAACAACTCAGTGGCTTACCAATAGAGGTTTTGTTTTACAAGAATTCATGTTAAAAGTAGTGTAGCCCTAATGTTGCAATGTACAAAGTAAACAAAACGAATGCTATCATTGGTATGGATGTAATTTTTTTCTCAAGTTGTAAATGCAATAACTCAGTGGTTCCCATACTGTTTCCCCAGTACCCTTTGTCCTAGTCGAGCTGTAGTTCTACGGGGGAAGATGCCCCTGTGCCGGTCCCAGCTCTGGTGTGAGCTAGATGAAGCCATGATGAGGATTTCTTGCTGAGCGGGCTAGGCTCGAGCAGCTTATTACTCCGCTGTGTCGGGACAAGTGACGCAGGTGGTGGTTAATTGATGTACGAGTCCATCTTAATAGACTCAAACACTAGAGTCAAGCAGCCTGTTAGGAGCCAGCCATGCTGCTCTTAACAAACCACCTAACTACGGCCGGTGTTATGCCATGTCACACAGTTAGGCATTTCTTACTACATGCTCACCTTAGTAATGTACCATAATTTGTCCACGGCACCCGAGATTAGAATATAAGCCCACTTAAAAGTTACAGTGCTCAGTTGATGAAAATATTGGAATGTTTCGCGACACACCTGCAAACCAGCCACAGCACATGGGATGCTGCGGCACACAATTTGGAAACCACTGGAATAACTCATCAATGTATTTACGATATCTTGTTTACTAACTTGATTATGTTAAAGGTATGTTAAACAACCGACAGCACAACACTTCTACCTGACCTAAAGGGTCTCAGTTTCTTTCTGCCTATGTTGTTTTTCTTTTGTTCACCACGTTTCCTGAGATGGCAAGTGCTTTATCCTGCGTTTTGCGTATTACGACTCAGTACATCCGACTTCAGCACACATTTTCTATTGGTTTACTTCATATCGGGGCACTACCTTGCTGAATCCAAACATATGTATTTTTGGTTGTGAGCTGTGTCACTAACTTCCTCGCAACACACCCCCTCAGCAGGTGGGGTTGATTATGGATAGTTGTTAACTGTCCAGTTTATGTAGATATGTTTTAAGGTTTTGTATTGTATAAACACAGAGAAGTCATTGCTAAAACTAAATCAAGAATCGTGCGAAAAACACAAAGAGATAAAATAATGCAAAATCACATGGAATAAATGGGGAAGTTGCCAAATGGATTGAAAATTGGTTAACGGGAAGAAGGCAGAGGGTGGGCATAAATAAGGAGTACTCTGAGTGGAGTGAAGTGAAAAGTGGTGTGCCACAGGGCTCGGTTTTGGAACCAATTTTGTTCTTGATATATATAAATGATTTGGACATTGATATGAGATCCATGATTGCAAAATTTGCTGATGACACAAAACTATGCAGTAGTGTCTCATCTAAAGCGGAAGTGGATATATTGATGTCAGATTTAGATAAAATTCGAGAATGGTCTGTAATCTGGCAAATGGAGTTTAATGTAGATAAATGTACAGTCATCCACATGGGTAGATCCAATATAGAACATAATTACAGAATGGGAGAAAACAATATTAGAAAGATAGATAAGGAAATGGACCTAGAGGTTATAATAGATCATACAGGAAAGGTGAGTGAGCAAGTTAAGGTAGCAGTGAAAAAGGCAAATGCAATGTTAGGTATGATAAAAAGAAATATTAAACATAGGAGCAAGGAAGTGATCGTCAAACTGTATAAAGCTTTAGTTAGACCTAGATTGGAGTACTGTGTACAGGTGTGGAGTCCTTATCATAGAGAGGACATAAACATGCTAGAAAGAATACAAAAAAGAGCGACAAAGATGATAGTGGGATTCCAGAATTACAGTTATGAGGAACGACTCAGAAAAACCGGCCTACCGTGTCTCGAGGAGAGAAGAATTCGTGGTGACTTAATACAGGTTTATAAGATGATCAGAGGAATTGATAGGTTAGACTATAACAAGTTTTTTTTTTAATACAGCCACCTACAATAACACGAGGGCATAGCTACAAGCTGACTAAAGAGAGGTCCAGGTTAGATATTAGGAAATATTTTTTTAGTCAGAGAGTGGTGTCTGCTTGGAATGCATTGCCAGGGGAGGTAGTGGAGGCAGGGACAGTTAATGCATTTAAGAATAAACTGGATGCGCATAGCTTTTAGAGCAATGTGATGTAAATGTAACTTGTTGTATACAGACTCTGCAGGGTCTTCTTAACCAGTATAAAGACGTTAAGTATTAAGTATTACATTCTGATTGTCCTTTGTCGAAGTGATGACATTACAAGGTATTTCTGAATGAATTAAATTACGGTCAATGTCTGAATGTATTGGTTTAATGATATGACTACTGAATGGATGAAATTGCAATCTATGGATGATATATGAAACTACAATCTATGGATGATATATCAAACTACAATATATGGATGATAGATGAAACTACAATCTATGGATGATATGTCAAACTACAATATATTGCTGATAGATGAAACTACAATCTATGGATGATATATCAAACTACAATATATTGCTGATATATGAAACTACAATCTATGGATGATATATCAAACTACAATATATTGCTGATAGATGAAACTACAATCTATGGATGATATATCAAACTACAATATATTGCTGACATATGAAACTACAATCTATGGATGATATATCAAACTACAATATATTGCTGACATATGAAACTACAATCTATGGATGATATACCAAACTACAATATATTGCTGATAGATGAAACTTCAATATATCGCTTAAAGATAAAACTGCAATCTGTTGCTGATAGATGAAACTGCAATTTATTAAACTTAATTTAACGTCTTTATACTAGTTTAGAAGACCCTGCAGAGTCTGTATACAACCAGTTACATTTACATCACCTTGCTCTAAAAGCTATGCGCATCCAGTTTATTCTTAAATGCATTAACTGTCCCTGCCTCCACTACCTCCCCTGGCAATGCATTCCAAGCAGACACCACTCTCTGACTAAAAAAATATTTCCTAATATCTAACCTGGACCTCTCTTTAGTCAGCTTGTAGCTATGCCCTCGTGTTATTGTAGGTGGCTGTATTTTAAAAAACTTGTTATAGTCTAATTTAATATACAACTACAATTTATTGCTGATAGATACAACTACAATGTATTGCTGATAGATGAAACTGCAATTTATTGCTGATAGATACAACTACAATTTATTGCTGATAGATACAACTACAATTTATTGCTGATAGATACAACTACAATTTATTGCTGATAGATACAACTACAATTTATTGCTGATAGATTAAACTGCAATGTATAATTGTTAGATTAAACTACAAACGTGTGTTCAATGGATGAATACATAATCTAATGATCATCAAATCTATGAACATTACCAGCAGGGAAAATGCAATCTTCTTTCATGTCTGCATGCATGGTTGAAGGCATTAAGGTTCAATCAATTTTTAACGGCTGAAACTATAATATATTTTTGACCGGATTAATGAACGAAACTACAGTCCAATTTAAATGAATGAAACTGCAAAAAGTTATATTGACAAATGGATACACTACAATCTATTATGAATGGATGAAATTACAATCTACTGTTGAAATATGGAATCCATAAAGAATTGTTCATACCATCTTTCCAATTATGTCGCTAGATGTCGAATGAAGAAGCAGCCTTCTGTCATATGTGAGGTTGAATTGGTGAAAGAAGCATCGATTACTAAATTTAAAAACCCAAATCGATTTTTAATTTGCTGAAACGATACTTGACTACTGAATAGATTTAACCAGAATCTATACGGTAATCATTTTCTTCATTCGCTTGCCACTTCAGGTGACAGAGTTTAGACCTAACAATTCATTTGGTTGATCCCAAACAGTTTTTAAGGAATTCTGAATCCATTTGTTTGCAGTGTGAGCCCGTAGGAACGGTTTTTAACATGATGAGGACAGGGAACACGGAATCACGGGAAACGAGAGAGCTAATGCTCTGGCAAAAGATGGCAGTAAAAAGGCACAATTTAATCATCGAGTACCATACAGAGAAATCAAGTACATCATCAGAAATCAGTATATACACCAATGGAGAGAAGACAGAAACATAAGCAGTACGCCAGACCCATTTCACCAACTCAAAAGAAATCAACAAACTACCTTATTTCGCCTGAGAACTGGACACTGCAGACTACCAGAACATCTTTACCGACTGAAGATCTCACACACCGATGAGTGCCCATGTGGAACAGGATGCCAGAACCCTGAGCATATTCTACAGGAATCCCAAATCTATAGAAAAATGAGATACCAGACCTGGCCAGAGGGTGCGGAGCTGAGACAAAAGCTGTGGGGCAGCCGCTCCGACCTGGTGAAGACTACAGACTTCATCATGGCGACTGGCCTGCAGATATAGCATGACCAAAAGATCCTGAACGCAAAGAAAGAAGAACACGATGAGATTTCCAACCCTATACACAAACCTTCCCTTGTCGCCTGTCTCAACAAGTAAAGAAAGGAAAACTCAATGGATAAACCATTATGTTTTCTTTTACGTGTTTGCCTCACTAGTTTCTACTTATTCCACCCCAGACCGTAGTCAATTGGGCGATATTAAGACCCATAAACCAGTGCCTAGATGCATGTGTGCGTCTGTATGTACCTATGCTAGGTATGTGCGCTCTCAGAAGTCAGCCCAACCAAAGTGCAATGGAAGGACCTCACCCTGAAGGCGCGTGTGAAAGTTGTGCAAGAGTGTGATTGTTGGACAGAGTCAAATGAAACAAGAGTGTGATTGTTGGACAAAGTCAAATGAAACAAGAGTGTGATTGTTGGACAAAGTCAAATGAAACAAGAGTGTGATTGTTGGACAAAGTCAAATGAAACAAGAGTGTGATTGTTGGACAAAGTCAAATGAAACAAGAGTGTGATTGTTGGACAAAGTCAAATGAAACAAGAGTGTGATTGTTGGACAAAGTCAAATGAAACAAGAGTGTGATTGTTGGACAAAGTCAAATGAAACAAGAGTGTGATTGTTGGACAAAGTCAAATGAAACAAGAGTGTGATTGTTGGACAAAGTCAAATGAAACAAGAGTGTGATTGTTGGACAAAGTCAAATGAAACAAGAGTGTGATTGTTGGACAAAGTCAAATGAAACAAGAGTGTGATTGTTGGACAAAGTCAAATGAAACAAGAGTGTGATTGTTGGACAAAGTCAAATGAAACAAGAGTGTGATTGTTGGACAAAGTCAAATGAAACAAGAGTGTGATTGTTGGACAAAGTCAAATGAAACAAGAGTGTGATTGTTGGACAAAGTCAAATGAAACAAGAGTGTGATTGTTGGACAAAGTCAAATGAAACAAGAGTGTGATTGTTGGACAAAGTCAAATGAAACAAGAGTGTGATTGTTGGACAAAGTCAAATGAAACAAGAGTGTGATTGTTGGACAGAGTCAAATGAAACAAGAGTGTGATTGTTGGACAGAGTCAAATGAAACAAGAGTGTGATTGTTGGACAGAGTCAAATGAAACAAGAGTGTGATTGTTGGACAGAGTCAAATGAAACAAGAGTGTGATTGTTGGACAGAGTCAAATGAAACAAGAGTGTGATTGTTGGACAGAGTCAAATGAAACAAGAGTGTGATTGTTGGACAGAGTCAAATGAAACAAGAGTGTGATTGTTTGACAGAGTCAAATGAAACAAGAGTGTGTGGAAAGAAGATGAGGTAAGTATGTCAGAGAAAAACCATAATCTTTCTGCAGAATGGATAAAACAATAATCCAAAATCGATTGTTAGTCCTGATCGATTTTGTGAATGACGAAAATTGTGATTTGAATTAAACGTTATTGTTTTGTTGTATTTACATCTGTTATTGACCACCTTGTATTCCTCTGCACAAAATTCTCCGTTTTTCTGGTTTATCATTTGGTGAATTATAGAATCCTTGCAGTTGTATATGTCTGGATCAACCTATGAAACTACATCTGATGATTATATCTGAGTTGTTTCATCAAATAATATTTTCAGTGTTGGATGACGGTTTTTATTGCTATAAATAATTAGACCATACTGAGTACATAAATCTATAAAAGCGATTCTCCGCTACCCTAATGAGGTTGAATCTTCCAAAGCAGTATTTATGTGCTGATCTTTTCCCCTGTTCTTCCATTAAAATTGCCCATGATCCGATAATCTTTCTCATTGACCTTATAAATAACGTCTAAAAGATATTACAAGAATATCCTTATCTTTCTCATTGCTGCTGTCATTGAATGGGAATAGACCAGAAATTATTGTTGTTAATTTTCCACTTTCGACTGTTTGTTCGTGTATAAGTCTTTCACTTTTATTTTTGTTTTGACAATGAATTTTGCTTGGACAAAAAAAACCTACACCATATTTTACTCTTTCTTGTGTGTCTACATCAGCACAAACCAGTACAAAGTTCACATTGATTCCCTTCATATTCTGTCACTACCTTATTATATATCTATTAACTTCAGAATAACTTTTTTTCGTTTTTTCGATACATTTATCAGCTACGTCATCTTTCCAACGTCCACAAACATTTCAAGCTGCTATTTTAGTTGTGGGCCTATGTGATAGTCAAACTATATAAATCATTGGTCAGGCCTAAATTGGAGTGCTGTGTTCAGGTGAGGAGTCCTTATCATAGAGAATATAGACATACTAGAAGAGATACAAAGAAGAACTACAAAAATGATCGTGGCATCCCAAATACATAGTTATGAGGAAAGACTTCAGAACAGAGAAGAATTAGAGGTGACTTTACAAATTTATAAATGTATCAATGGAAAGGATAAATTAGACTTTACCAAGCCTTGTAAAGTACAACCAGCTACAAGAAGAAGAAGGCACAGCTTCAAGTTATTTAAAGACAGGTCCAGATTAAATATTAGGAAATATTTTTTTTTAGTCAGAGAGTTGTGAATACTTAGAATGCATTGTCACAAGATGTGGAGGCAGGGTCAGTTAATGCATTCAAAAATACATTGGATGCTCACAGTTATTTTTAATATCGGTAGAGTGGACTAAACTGGTTGTGTACATACTCAATAGCGCCTTCTAACCCAGTATAATAAAGTTAAGTTATTCCTTAGCCCTTTAACGCTTCCAACCATGTTTCATTGATATCAGCCCGAGTAATCTCATCTAGTGGCTTTTTAGCAATGTCATACGGCTTGTCGACGTGTCTGGCCAATTATTGCAGTGTCATTTTCCTGTTTGCTAACAAAGTTTGGGGAAAGTACGATGGTCGTGCTTTAATGGCTGCGCTCTCGGCTTGATCCGGTGTTTGTGTCGTTTTCTGATGTTTGCTGGTTCCTGTTCAGATTATAATTCACAACTCCTTCACTAAGTGGTATAAAGAACTTTATTCTGTGGAAATGATGTGCTTTCGATCGGTTTTCTGTTTGTTAGGCTACATTTCGCCGCATTTCATGTCTGGCTTAAATATTGGGAAACCAGTCCAAGATGGCGTTCGACGTTCCGCTTGACTGCACCAACAATTCTCTCAAGGTTATCACTACTTAAGGACCTTCCTGTTTGGACTGAAGCCACCTTCCTTCCCCCCCCCCCCCCCCTTCCTACCAGAGGTTACACGATATCTCTCCCAACCTCGTATTCTCATCACAGTAAGGGCCGCGCTGAGGTGGACACAATCTAGGGGTCTAGGGCACGGAACACGAAAAAAGGGGAGTTAGACACGGACAGACACAGAAAGTCTGACACAAACATTGGTCTAACACATACTCCTCGTTGCCATCATATCAAGACAGCGGAGTACTCGGCTGCGCCAGGGGAGTCTGTAGGGATTTCGGTCGACACGCTATGCATTGACATAGCGTAGGCAGTTGGACAGGGCAGTGACTGTTCGACACAACGGGCCTTTGACACCCAAGTGAACATTATTATTATTAACAAAGTTTCCAAGTAAATCTTTACATCTTTGCGTTTTCGCCTCCAATGATATAGACGTGCGGGTAGACTGAGTGACAGAAAGGAATTTAATACATCTAACTAACAAATGAGAAATAGCCAGAAGCCACAAAAAAGTAACTTTACCTAAGGATGCTGTGCTGTGTGTCCGTCGTTTCCTTAGAGGACCACATTGTCATCTGTCAATCCTGGAGTGGGTTCGTAGGTGGCTAATCAAACCAACCCAAGCCTCAAAGGGTCCATCACACTGAGGGCAGAGAAACACTACCTGGCGGTCAGAAGGGGGCAACTCGTCTCTTGCCTTTCGTGTCGCTCGTCTCCGTGCAGCTTCCTTGATTCTTGTCTGCTCCATATGTTATATAAACTAACTAAATGAGGAGAACGTAATGTGGACGCCAATGGACAAAGGGAGCTTACTAAATTTAATGTAAGAATGTTTCTGTGAGACCTGAGCCCGAACGAGCCAGGCATGGCGTGAGAGGTATCTAAGGAAGTTTAGACATGGAAGTAGAAACTATCAGCATCAGAGAACGAAAAACACCTTTACACCTATGACAGAATCTCCAAAGTGCTGAGCTTATTAAGGAGCCTCACATTGCACTACGGCCAGGAGGATTGCAGTTCACCTTTTCAAGTACGCATCGGGACGAGAAAGAGCCACTGTAACCTGCCACCAAAAAAGGATCAACAAGAGTTGAAGTAACTCATAACGAGTGGCTTCCACAACAAAATACCATATAACATATGAGGGCGAGTTAGTCAAGTCATGGAATAAGAAACTGTTCTCTTTAAGGAAGGCAGACATTCTATGAGCGCAGACAGGTTAAAAAGAACACTGTCACAAATGGTAGAGTAGTTCAAATTCTATTTGTGAAGAAAGATAAAAAAAACTTTTTGTCACAACTGGTGTGGTAGTTGTAATTATGTGAGCAAAGAAATATTAAAACTCTTTGTCACAAATGACGGCGCAGTTGAAATTCTATGAAGGAAGAAAGATTTGAACACTTTGCAATAAGTGGTGGCATAGTTAAAATTCTATGAGCAAAGAAAGATTTTAACACTTTCTGGAGAAGAACTCCTGGACGAGACGAAACATCTGATCAGGCAAAACTCCAGGTAAAATATACTTATTTGACATGTTACAGCAATTTTAAGTGGGAAGATAATAGGAGATGGACTGGAAAAATCGTGTCAGATTGCACCATTATGGCAAGAGATAGAATACACTGAACATCCATTGTAGTTGACCTTCGATGGGGAGAGGGCACTTGAACTGAACTGAATCAGTGTCAGATAAAACCAAGTCCCCCTTCTCACTTAGTTCTCCCTTGAAACAGTCTGTTTTACGCCTGACTAACGAGGATTTTTTTTCTTGTCTCGTCATTTGCTTGTTCTTCTTCTTCCCCATCGTATTCCTCATCTTCTTTCTTGTCATTTCCTTCTTATCATCTTTTTCATTACCTTTTAAAATATTATTTGTTCATCTTCCTCATTCATTTCTTATCTTCTTCTACATCATATTCCCTACGTCTTCTAATTCCTGATTTTCGTCTTCATTCTCTTCTTCAACATTTTCTCCTTAATCTTCTTTCTCACCATCTTCTTCATCATCATCATCTTCCCCGCTATCCTTTTCTGCTATTTCTTCCTCATTTTCATTATTAGCTTCTTCCTCTTCCATACCATATCTCTTATAATTTTCTTTTTCATCTTCTTCGTCTCAATCTTCCTCTTCAAGAAGTGTTGGCTAAGTCACGAGTGGATGACAGCTGTAGAGGCGTAACAACTCCAGATACTGGTATGGATCTGCTGTCCTGGCTGGTAACGCTGTGGTTCTGAGCAATGGAAGATCTGACATCCTGGTCTTCACAAGCACCAATTATGAGCACACTAGATATGGATAAGAGGGACATTTTGAAGTCAGTCAACGACAAACAGTTAGGATTATAACACAGCAATAGGCAAAGGCCGCCGTCCAACGTAGATAATGATGGCATAATTAATTTTGCTAGCGCTATTTTTAGTAAGGATTAACTGCGCTACTTTTATCCTCACTCTCTCGTCTCATGCCGCCCGACACCAGTGGCAAGTCAAGGACAAGACGACTGGTAGGCAACTACGAGAGGCAGGGGACTCCGCATCAAGCAGCCGTGAAAAAGACGGCGGAGTCCGGAGTCGAACCCACGAGGCCGACGGCTTAACCACTTCACCATGGAATCCTCGGAATAACACAGGAATTGATAAACAACAATTCGCAGACTAAAGAGCGTTAAAATCCATGCTGAAGTCGGATCGAAAGGTGCAAATATCGGAGTCAAGCTGTGAACGACGATAAAACGCATTCCGTTCTCTGGACAACATTCTACTGCTTGCAAAGCCCTTTTCATGGCTTGGTAGCAGGAGTTTGAGAATGAATGAAGAAGAGGAAGAAGAAGAAGAAGAAGAGACAAGAGTCAATCAAAGTGAGAGAACGGGGCAAGAGTGTCTATAACCTTTCAGCAACAGGAACCATCCGTATCCACACACTTCAGCCTTTGCTGGGAGAGACTGAACACCTATATGTATGCCGGGGCTGCAGTGAAGTTGGTTATTAGGAACAAAACAGAACATAAAACAAAGAGAAGAAGCCAGACAGAGTTACGGAGAGTATAAAATGTAATATTTTCGTCATGTAAAAAGACAATATTTTATTGAAAACAACACTGCATGGTAAGGTTGAAGGACAAAAAGGAAACAGTGTAGTACATGGGAGAGCAACATCAAAAGATGGACAAATATTAGTAAGGTAGAGGGTACTTTCAAGACAAGAGACAGATGATATTGAAGGTCAAGTGCAGCCAACCTTCGTTGCGGAGACGGAACTTGAATTGAGTGATTAACAAAATAGCTCTTTCCATTTGGTGACCCTTCATCAATCATTTCTATATGGTCCACATGCTCTGATATTACCACACACACACAAAGAAGACATTTGTCTGTGGTTAAAAGGATAGCATCTTTGCCAATACAAGGTCAACATTTGTTTTTTTAAATAGTGCAGTTAGGCATCATATTGCATACTTAGGCATCATAGTGCAGATTAGGCATCATAGTACAGACTTGGGCATCATATTGCATACTTAGGCATCATAGTGCAGATTAGGCATCATAGTACAGACTTGGGCATCATAGTGTAGACTTAGGCATCATAGTGCAGATTAGACATCATAGTACAGACTTGGGCATCGTATTGCAGGCTTAGGCATCATAGTGCAGATTAGGCATCATAGTGCAGATTATCCATCATAGTACAGACTTGGGCATCGTATTGCAGACTTAGGCATCATAGTGCAGATTAGGCATCATAGTACAGACTTGGGCATCGTATTGCAGACTTAGGCATCATAGTACAGACTTGGGCATCATAGTGCAGATTAGGCATCATAGTACAGACTTGGGCATCGTATTGCATACTTAGGCATCATAGTGCAGATTAGGCATCATAGTACAGACTTGGGCATCATAGTGCAGATTAGGCATCATAGTACAGACTTGGGCATCGTATTGCAGACTTAGGTTTCAAATTTCAGCCACCACTAGCAGCTACATCAGTCTAGAGTATTATGGTGGGGAGGGAAGGAAGGTGCTGTTTTATTGGTTGACTAAAGGGACGGCGTGGGCTAGTGGTTAAGTGACACAGCTCACAATTGGAAGGTGCTGGGTTCGATCCCTTCACAGCACCAGCCGTTACCCCGTGGAAGCAAACCTTCAGAAAATGTAAGAGGAAGCAGACACTTGCACAAAATGCATGCTGAAGTCGAATGCACTAGGCCGACAGGCGCAAAACAAAAACCACAGTGCAACACACACCGACTTGGGGAATAGAGAAATAAGACTAACGCCCTAAAAAAATTAAATTGGTTCACTCATTTCTCACCAAACGTCCAGTCTCTTTCTGGTGTGTGAATTTAAAGCTTATGTCTCTGGTGTGCTGAGAATTAATTAAATCTTGAGTCTATGTTGTGTAAGCATTGAAATCCTCCCGGTCCCTGATGTGTAAGTATTGAAATCCTCCAGACCCCTGTTGTGTAAGTATTGAAATCCTTCAGACCCCTGTTGTGTAAGTATTGAAATCCTCCAGATCTCTGCTGTGTAAGTATTGAAATCCTCCAGACCCCTGTTGTGTGAGTATTGAAATCCTCCAGGTCCCTGTTGTGTAAGTATTGAAATCCTCCAGACCCCTGTTGTGTAAGTATTGAAATCCTCCAGACCCCTGTTGTGTAAGTATTGAAATCCTCCAGGTCCCTGTTGTGTAAGTATTGAAATCCTCCAGACCCCTGTTGTGTAAGTATTGAAATCCTCCAGGTCCCTGTTGTGTAAGTATTGAAATCCCAAGTCTCTGATATTTAATGTTTGAAATCCAGTCTTTGTTGTGCAAATATTGAAATACCCAATCTCCACTGTGTAAGAATTATTCTCTGTAATGTAGAGTATGAAATTGTTTATAGATTTAAAATCCTCATTCACTATTGTGTATGGATTGAAATCCTTATTCACTATTGTGTAAGAATTGAAATCTTCATTCACTATTGTGTAAGGATTGAAATCTTCATTCACTATTGTGTAAGGATTGAAATCCTCAGCCACTGTCTAAAGATTAAAATCCTCATTCACTATTGAGTAAAAATTTAAATCCTCATTCACTTTTGAGTAATGATTGAAATCCCCATTCACTATTGTGTTAGTATTGAAATCCTCATTCTCTATTGTATAAGGATTGAAATCCTCAATCTTCTGTCATGAGGGACTGAAATCCTCAATCTCTGTCATGTAGAGATTGGATTTCCCTGCCTCTAATGCATATAGAATTAAATACATAGTCTCTGTCTTGTAGGCAGTGAATTCCCCTTCCTGTTATATGTATAGAAAGAAATCTCAAGTCTCTGTTGTGTAGGGATTGAATTCCCCAGCTTCTGATGTGTATAGAACTAGGTCTATTCTCTGTGGTGTAGGGATTGAATTCCCCAGCCTCTGATGTGTATAGAATTAAATCTATTCTCTGTTGCTTAGGGATTGCATTACCCAGCCTCTAATGTGTATAGAATGAAATCACAAGTCTCAGTCATGTTGCTATTGAAATCCTCAATCCCTGTTAGTATAGGTATTGAAATCCTGAGTCTATGTTGTATTGCCATTGTGTATAAATTTTAATCCATAGTTCCCAGTTTGCATGGATTGAATCCATGCAACAGCCAAAGCAAGAAATCCTCCTTGAGCAAAGGTAAAGCTGGGCTCATATCAGTCACTGCCATCAGGGATCATGTGTTTCAGACTTCATTGTACTAGGTCAAATATCTTTATACATGGGATGACCAGTCACCATTTTTGCTGCCTTGCCTTGTGTAACAGTAGATTGACCCACTACATTTGCCTCAAGAAGCAAGCATTATAATCGCTGCGACACAGATGCATTGAGTATGACAAGAAATGTTCGTCACCATACAATGTCAGCTGTGCACATCTACCATCTGCCCTTCCCATAGTTAGCTCCACACCTGAGTATCATATCGGCATTCAAGAGCCATATCTGTAGTTGTTGCTGATACCCATGTTATCAATAGAAATTGATTTCATCTATGATTGTTATTATTCTACATTGTTTTAGCCAACATTAAACATAAATTAACAATCATTTCTTGAATTTTGTTCCCTTGTTTGTCTCCGCTAAGGGAGGGGAGAGGGGATCAAGATGCTGAGCAGTGCATGAGCTGCAGTGGTTAGCGACCCATAGCTGACTGCTAGCATCAGGGCCAGCGAACCAGAAATACTAAGACCCTTCTACACCTCAACGCGGTGATCCTGGATAACAGGCTGCAACAGGGCGACTCGCTAGGAAGAAGGGATTGAAGAGGGAAGGCTAACCTGATACCCAAAAATGTCCGCTGAAGTCGGATGTGCCACCCTGAAAGGTGCAAATATTGCAGTGAAGCTGTAAACTGTGACACAATGTATTCCATTCTCCTGACAACATCCAGGAGTTTGGAAACGAACGATGAAGAAGTCTCCTGAAAGATGAATGCCCACAGGAATGGTACCCGAAGTAAAAGAATAGGACAACTGTAACTTTCCCTGCGTGTTGTAGAAGACAGCTATAGAGGGCAATACTTGTGGCTAGCAACTTCCTCATGTCAATAAAACATTGGTATTATAATCAGTCATTGTCAAAACTCAGATACATGCTTCCTGTAAAGGAACAAGATGCAGTGAAACTGTGCTCCACATAAGAGCAAAGATGAATGATTTCAAATGCTTTCAAACCACTTCCTTTAACATGCAGCAGTCCCCTTCGCTTCACGTTAGAGCATTAAACTCCATCTGTCAGCTCTCAGACCATTCTTGAATCTGATCTAAGACGTTGAATATGGCTGAGACAGCGAGCCAAAGACGTCTTTAATTCAGGCTTTGGTGGAGTGGTAAAGTGATGGGATAAGTGTGTTAGTGTTGGTGAAAATTATGTTGAGAAATACGGGACAATGTAAGGGCAATAATAACTGGTTTTAAGTTCATATCTCATTTAGTTTTTTAATTAACCATTTGTGACTTATTAACTGTCTGCTCTCATATAACAAAGGCAAAGGCCGCCGTCCATCGTAGACGATGATGGCATAATTTATTTTAATAGCGCTATTTTTAGTAAGGATTAACTGCGCTACTTTTTATCCTCACTCTCTCGTCTCGTGCCGCCCAACTCCAGTGACAAACAAGTCAAGGACAAGACGACTAGGGAGGGACTACGATATGCAGGGAAATCTGCATCAAGCACCCGTGAAAAGACAGCGAAGTTTAGAGTTGAACCCACACCAACCTGATCATAAGGCCGACGGCTTAATAACTTCACCACGGAATCCCCATATATATCCCTCATATACAAACAGCATCACAAAATATGAGTAGAAGCTGAGAGACGTAATAAGTAACAACAATAAATACAGTAAGCCATAAATTGCAGTTGATTATTTCCAAAGGTTCCTGCATTATGTGAAAAGCTTTATAAATCATGTGGTGCGTAAATACGACTATTATTGTCACAATTGTTCATTTCAAAAGACAAGTTCTGATTATGACAAGAAAACTGTATAAAAACATGTAGCTGTGAGCAAACTAATACACAGACGATACCTATTGGCCAGGGGACTTAGAGGTATCGAGGTAAGGTGTCCACCTCGGGTGCAGGAGGTCAGGTGTTCGAATCAAGGTGAAGACGAAGATTTTTTTTCATGTAAATCTTCTTGTAAAAATGTCCCTGATCTCTGGTAGTGAGATTGGCCTCCCATGTTCAGTGATGAGCACGTTAAAAATTCCTTGGCAGTTTGAAATAAAAAAGAGTAGGTTTAATGGCTGCTTCCTGCACAAAATTCAAAATCTACCCAAGTTATTTCTAACTTTTCCCAGGTGGTTTGTTAAGAGCAGATATAGATGGTGCCTAACTGGCTGCGGGTCTACTTAGCTCTAGTGTTTGAGTCTATTAAGATGGACTCATACATCAGTTAAAAACCAGCCTCCAAGGAACTGGTTGTATACAGACTCTGTAGAGTCTTCTAAGCCAGTATAAATATGTTACGTTAAGTTTAGGAACCTTGACAGGTTCGATGGGAACGATGAGGTATTTAACACTGCTGGATGAAAAACATCGCCTGTTTAGATTCTACCATGACGATCCCACTTTATTTCCCAAAAAGTCAGCCTTCAACAATATTCACAGGATAGTCCAGAACCAGCTCAGGGCTATGTAAGATACTTGGCTTAACAGCAATGCAGACATAATCCAGTGATATGTAAGATACTTGGCTCAACAGCAATGCAGACATAATCCAGTGATATGTAAGATACTTGGCTCAACAGCAATGCAGACATAATCCAGGGCTATGTAAGATACTTGGCTCAACAGCAATGCAGACATAATCCAGTGATATGTAAGATACTTGGCTCAACAGCAATGCAGACATAATCCAGGGCTATGCAAGATACTTGGCTCAACAGCAATGCAGACATAATCCAAGGCTATGCAAGATACTTGGCTCAACAGCAATGCAGACATAATCCAAGGCTATGCAAGATACTTGGCTCAACAGCAATGCAGATATAATCCAAGGCTATGCAAGATACTTGGCTCAACAGCAATGCAGACATAATCCAAGGCTATGCAAGATACTTGGCTCAACAGCAATGCAGACATAATCCAGTGATATGTAGAGGCAATTGACTCGAAACAATTTTACGATGACCTTAAAAAGGTGTATGGCCCCTGGCATTATCTCTCATCTACTGGGGATGGCATGGGCTAGTGGTTAAGTGACACGACTCACAACCCAAAAGTGCTGGGTTCGATCTCCATGACAGCACTGGCCTTTACCCCGGGTAAGCCCTTAAAAATGCAGGAGGAAGGACACCCTTACATAAAATGCATGCTGAAGTCGGAAGCACACAAAAAAAATCATCTACTGTCCTTAATGCAGATTGCACAGCACTACTGACTGACAAAAGTCTGTATTCTGGATCGCTGAACAGAGCATATCACGGCTATACTAAATTGTCCGTCCACAATCACCAAACTATTCATAGGGAGTATGCACAAAGTTGATACAATTGACATGCTTGATATTTCGCCCAGTAAAGATGATGCAGAGAAAGCTATCAACTCAGTGTCCAGCAGCAAAGCCCTTATGTCAGATGCTATTCCTGCTGAGCTCTACAAAGCAAGAGGCCCTGTGCTAACAGACCACTTTTGCTTAATTCGGAATGCAGGTCAAATACTGTAGGATCTGGAAGATACCACCATTGTCTTGTCCACGTGTACAAGAATCAAAGGGAGCCGCGTAGCGCAATGGTTAGCGCGCTGGCTTCGCATCTGAGTGGTCCTGGGTTCATTCCCCAGTTGAGGCGGTAATGTTTTTTTTCAGACCGCAATGGCTCCCGGGTCGACCCAGCCTTAAATGGGTACCGCTTCAGTCCGGGAAGTAAAAGCGGTGAATGAGAGGAGATGGCTACCGCCCTCATATAGCCGAGCCTTTGAAATGTGAGATCGCTAACACTTCACACCCCTACGGCAGTAATGCTATGGGATACTTTACTTTACAAGCATCAATCTAGTGATAAGCGCAGTGGAATCTCACTCCTGTCAAATGCTGGCTTACGTCTTACTCAACAACTTCTCTCATGCAGAAACTACTCCCACAGAGTCAATGTGGTTTCTGAGCTGGAAAAAGCGAGCTGCACAAAAGGACAGAATACAAGATATCCTATTCATGTCAACGCTATTCACGTGTGGTAGAGTTTGTCGCACTCGTATCGGACTGTACTGTCATTTATGGTCACATGTGAATTCACATGTCTACCACTACCACCATCTTCGCTTGATATGGAAAACTATTATTATTCATTATGAATATATGTATTGGAAAACACGTATTTGAGAATATAGGTAACTGGAATCTATGCAAGTCAATGGTGTACTGAATAGGATACTGATAGCTTACAAAAAAATGGGAATGCGTAATGTTTTGTTTTACTGTTCAGTAGACCTGGGTCTGAGTGGCAGAGTAGTTAGAGTGCTTGTCTGTGGTAGAAAAGGATCCTGGTTCAATCTCAGGTCTCAACACATTCCAGATTGCCATTTTTAATCCAAGTGAAGCATATCGCAACAACTCCAATTGTTGCCTTTACAGGAAGTCTTGGTTGAGCATTTGCTGTGGTTGTTTCATAACATGATGAAGTTGCTAGTTCTGTATACAACGACGAAGGTTACATTGGGAATATTGTTTTCAACTCGAGTACCATTCAGGTGACATTTCAGCACACCTAGCCGTAAATGGGCACCTGGCTTATTAGGCACAGAAAGGAAAGCATCAGCTCACCCAATCTCATAGAAAGATAAGGCCCAGTAAGGTAAAGTTTCTAATGCTATCTATATAACGACAAATAAAGAAACGATTTATTCAGCACATCTCATAGATAAAGATAGACATTTGAATTTTTTTTTTAAACCTACAAAGAGAAAAACTGAAAAACAACAAAATCAGACAAACTATTCTGGATATAATTAACAATTAGAATATTTGACGTTAATAGACGAGAAGACTGCCCAACTCGCGCGGTGACGTCTTGTCAGTTCAGGTTCCTATTAGCACAGTCCTAGACAGTTGCTATGACCAGGATCTATTGGCCATCCTCTTTAATGCCACTGTACTCCCTGTGATGTGCTACGATGCTGAAACATGGACAATAACAAAATCACTGGAGGACAAATTGAGAGTGAACCAGGCCTCCCTTGAGAAACGTTTGGTCGGAATCACTCTCCGAAACCAACGTATGCAAGGTCTCCATAATTCTGACATAAGACGATTGTCCCTGGGAAAGTATGTGGTAATCCTTACAGACAAAGCGAAACATAGATGGACAGGTCACATGTTCCGATGAAACGATGGAGCACGATAGCTGTCTGGTATCCCCGAGTGAAGAAGAGTCTGCGGGGAGACGTCCAGTGCATTGGTCAGACTCCCTTGCTGTACGCTGCAACATCAGAGATGCCTTTAAAGGAGCACTCACCACACAATGGACTTCCATGGCCCAAGACAGGGTCCGCTGGAGACAAAGTTGGGACCCGCAGCTACACTGAGGAACGGGTCATCAAAATCAAGAATATTTGATGATTTTTAAGACATTGCAACAGAACATAAATACCCATATCATATAGTTCATAAAAAATTCAAAACATCAGTACCATATATAATGCTGAGGTAAATAAAACAAATATTGAATAAGAGACAAACGCAGAGTATATAAACATTAATTTAAAAAAAGAAATACCTGAAATGTACATTTATATGAGCAAAGTCACCTCAAAAACATGTAACACTCTAGCTATGACATAAAATGTGAAAAGATGGAATGAATATGAACAGAATTTGTAAGAACACACAATTGCATATCATCAATTTGAATACAGATTATCTGTTCTTCACAAGGGGTTGATGATCAGTGTCAGGTGGACATGGATTTGAATCCCAGCAAGAACTTTGCTTTTTTTTCAATCATGGGTAAAATAAAAACTTAGCCTGCACGCTGCACAGTGACTGTAGTGGCTTTTATTCCTCAGCCTATAAATGACCCTAATAATGGTACATATGCTGTATTAATAGTCAATTTGTACTTGTTATATTTTGTAGGGGGAGGAAGGAAAAACATACTCATCAGACATGTTAGGGTCAGGCAAAACATACTGGCCTAGGCCCTCACCTCGACTTCCCAGTAGTCCACTCTGGAAACGGGCTGTTTTTATGGTAGCCGTTGTAGTGAGCAACATGCAGATGAAGCCAAGCATAGCACAACCACATGGAGGACCCTGGTCCACCTTCACCAGCACACTCAGGATGTGAGGAAAGCTACAACAACCCACCACTAAAATCCTTTTCATGGCACACAAAAGAGTAATCCTACTCATTGTGAGCATTCAATAACAAGAATACATTTGTTCTTCCAAAGATGATTGAATCAGACAACCACCACATTTATCAGACACGCCAGCGTAGTCCACCTGCATATGATGAAATAAACCCTGAAACAACAATGTCAGCACAAACACACAATGAATAGATACACTAATGGGGGACATGATCCAGGACTTAAGTAAGCTTTATGTTGATATATAGTGGGTACAAAATGGCCTGAGATCAGTGACAGACGGTTCTTAACCAGGTTAGGCATACTAAATAGTGACACCAGAGTGGACTGTGCCAGATGAGCGCATTGTGATGACAAATCGCTGAGTGACAATAATAAATGAAATGGCTACATTCCTGGATGTTAAACAAGGTTTAGCCCACCACCATAATCCAATAATCCATGAAGTGCGCCAGTTCAACAAATGTCTGCAAGGTGGGTTCCACATGGCAGCTGATTCCAGGTAGAGAAATACGATGTTGTGCACTATTAGCTACACACTCGAACAAATTACTTTTTCTCTAAAGGTATCCATGCACTTTGTATAGATCCAGGGACTTGCATCTAATGCAATGGAGACTACATAACAAAATGTTACATTAATAATTATAAGCCCTCTAGTTTTCATTGAGCATTTTTAAAATACACTGACAGCTTTCTAGAAAATCTCCAGCTTTTCTCTGTGCAAATATGACAAATGCATTGATTGAAAAGAATACAAGCCACATAGATGGTATAAGAAAGAAGATGGCACCTCACCAAAATAGTATAGTATCATAAGTGGATACATAAGATGAGATGATTAATTATGAGATATATTGACACTGATCAATAATTGAACAACTTCTCTCACAATCACTATCTTCTTAATGCCCATAAACATTCCTTAATGATATGAAAGATTATAATTATTCTGTTCTCCAGACTGCACCCTGCTACTTACAAAGCCCTGTTCAGGGCTTGGTAGCAGGAGATTGATAACGAACGCAAAAGAAGAAGTTCATAAATACTTTTTGAAATTGAAAGATTGAGGGGGATGAGGGCAGACTTTCTGCCAAATTGTGTTACCTGAACATCTCTTACCATCATTACTCAGAGACAACTCAGACTTCTCCTGTTTCTATGTTGAATGTCTCTACAGAATCCAGCAGACCATCCACAGGATTCTCTACAGAAGACACATCCTTATTCTCAACATTTTTCTGCTCTACACCAGCATCTTCACTATCATTAGTCTTTGTTTCATCATCCTTCTTACAGTCGTTAGCCTTTTCTCCACTACGTTCCTCAATGTCTTTAGCCTCGTACTCTGATGGTCCAGTTGCCACTGAAGTTTCAGTGTCATCCACATGGATAATGTCTTCTGGATTAGGTGGCTTGGGCAAGAACTCTTCATCTGGGCAGACAGTGTTAAAGATACATTTAGCCTGGAAGAAACAAAACATCTGGAATAAAGTAGGAAGGTGCAGTGATGATCAACATACATCATTATAAGAGGAGGGCTTCAAATGAAAACCTTAACATTTTGATAAAGATTTCTCAAATACCCTGCCATTTTCATGCAATTCTTACGGGTCTTAATTTTGTAACCAGTTATTTAACAAACACGCCTCACAGGTTTCACAAATAGAAATATGAGTTTCTTCCCTTACCATATAACATTAATTTAAATCCTGAAACACTAATAAAGCTAAACAAATCTTGCTTTACTGGTGTCAAGGGGTCTCGCGGAAGAGCGATAGAAGCATTCTTTCGACCTTTAAGAGTTAAGTTGGCAGTATAGTTGCTAAAGACTTCAAGAGTGTCACAGTGCAAACAAGCCATCATAGCAGCCATATTTAAATATGGCTACCCTACTAGTGACATGCACCAAAGAGAAGCAGTATTCTGTAATCCGTCTTTTGAACAGCAATAGGGTGAGAACTATGGAAATTCATCTGTAAATGAAGGTTTGGTACGGTGATGCAGGACCTGACACTCCACAAGTTTATGAGTGGAGTAGGAAGTTTCCAAACAGCTCGACTTCTGTGACCAGATCAGTCACACAAAATAGAGTGACACCAGAGCCGACTGTAGCAGTTGACTGTATCATGATGAAAAATCACTGCGTATCAGTGAAAGAAACACTGTCCATATCTTCCTGTTTCTGTTTATCTCAAGCTCTTTTTTCTATGTGTTTTTTGGTCTGACTCAGCTTCTATTGTCTTGTAGATTATAAGACAATCTCTGTTTTGGAATCCTCAAAGCAAAAGAAGCAGTTTCCAAAAGCATGATTTTCCAAAACAGAGACAGAGAAAGATTTAGGGCCTGCAATTGTTCAGCAGGGTTACAAATGAAAGCCTTTAAGAAAAAAACAGGACAAAGACAGGTGAAACAAGAAATGTTGTTAAGAAGAAGTCGCTCGATAGGCCACACACTGCAAAAGCCCTAAGTGCCCCCAGTTTGTAATGCTATCAGCTGGTTTACTTAATGTGTGTCCTCTCCAACATCAGCATACTCTCCTCATCTCATGTTCTCTTGATATCTGCCTGGTTCTGTCCAACAGTTCCACATTAATTATCTTACCATTTATTTCAATATCTCTATTCTGTACAAGCACCCATTTATGAATATCTGTATCTTTTCATTGTTGTTTTATTTTTCTCCGTATTTCAGAGCGGTACAAGAGAATGGACTATGATACAACGTTGGTGTTGACATTTTTATGCCAAACTTAATTTCTTTTGATTTCCTTAAGTTCCTCAATGCAAAGAAGTTTCTCTCGTCTTTTGTATTCTTATTTTGATATCTTTATCCGTACATCCTACTTTGTCTATATTGCTCAGGGGCGTTTTACAAGGGAGGAAAGACTAGGTCCTCTGGATTTTACTATAGATGTCATAAAAGCTAAGTACTATTTTGCATGGAACTGGCAAACTTGTCAACAAAGTGACATAGGAATCCCCTCTACAACAGCACAAAAATGCATTGATATGTATATCTCTCTTTTCTCTTTCTGGCATTTATCCTAAAAAAGATGTGTCATGGTTTAAATCAAGGCTGCGTTATCTGTACCTTTCGGCCTGACACATCCGATTTCAGCACAATTTTATGACCAAGTTTGCCTTCCGTCTGTGATCCTTGTTCTCTTAGCCAGACTATAAGGCCCCTACTTGAAGATGGAATAGGGTCTTGTTAAGCTATACGTCTCTGGCTGCTGTCAGCTCATTCACCACTGCATTGTAAACCCCAAATAAAATATTAGAATCTCGGTGTCCCTAATTCTGCATGTAAATTAAAAGACAATGAATCTCTCACCTCTTGAACACAGAAATCCAAATCCACACCTGCATCCCCACCTGCTGAAACAACTAGAACATTTGTCGATGCTGTGTCCGAAGTGGTCACCTGACTTTTGTCTTCTACATTAAAATACGCTGACCATAATATCTTTGGTTTACTTCCTTTGTCATCTGAAGAAACAAAAGTGATGATAATACGCATTTACTTTTATTGTAGACTAACGTCTGGTCAGACACAACATACTAATCAGACACGTTAGTCAGGATCAGACAAAATATACTGGCCAAGACTCACCTCGGCTTCCTAGTAGCCCTCCCTGGAAACAGTCTGTTTTCATGGTAGAATGGCTAAAGAAGTGAGGCATCAACGTGATTCCCATAGTAGTTAGCGACAGACAGAGAAAGCCAAGCATAACACGACCGCCTGGAGGACCCAAGTCTACCTTCATCAGTATGCTCAGAATGTGAGTAAAGTAGCCCGCCACTTAACATCCTTCTCAGGGAGAACTAAAGAGTAAACCTACTCATTGTGGGCATTCGCAAACAACAACTTATTGTTGTTGATAATGTCACTCGCACTTGAGTTGGCATTTTTGACGACTTTCTTTGGTGGCAGGTTACTGCAGCTCTCCTCACATCGCAAGGCATACTTGAGAAGGTGGACCAAGGTCCTCATGGCTGTAAGTAAGTTGTTCAGTAAGCTCACTACTATGGGGATCATAGTACCGATCTCCACCTCATTATCCAGACTGCTATGAAACTGCTTGTTTGCAGGAAGAACTGCTTGTTTGTTTTGCCTGGGCAGACATTAGTCCCCATACAGTTTTAGCGGTTCCATATTTATTCCAGGATGCGGACCCACTGACGCTAGTGATAATTCACAGTGATCCCTCTACTTACATCCCCCACTGAGGTGAAAGTAATACACACGTCCAATATTCTAGATAACAAATTTCATATTAATAACAGAAATATCAATTAGATATGCACATAAACTTTGCAAAACATCTATTTGTCAGCTTCAAATCTAAAATATATTTGTTAGTTTCATATCTAAAATCTATTTCTTAGCTTTATATCTAAAATCTATTTGTTAGCTTTATATCTAAAATCTACTTCTTAGCTTCATATCTAAAATCTATTTCTTAGCGTCATATCTAAAATCTATTTGATAGCTTCATATCTAAAATGTATTTCTTAGCTTAATTTTAAAATCTATTTGTTAGCCTCATATCTCAAATATATTACAAATAGTGTTTCTAAGGTCAGAAGAAAAGCAAAGAATAGCAACACCGTAACATGCCAGGCATGTCAGCCTTTCAGTGTTGAGTGTAGTGAGCAACCGTTGGGTTTTAATTCACCACGAAATAACAGAAATAATTGAGTCATGTTGACTCCCGTGGAGCTGTGTTTCCAGAGTACGCACAAGGTCAAAACATTACCAAAGACTAGTATCTGGAGGTCATCCGTCGTCTTCATGATGCTGTGGACAACGGAAACTTGGCAGTTCCGTCATGACAATGCACCAACCCATTCTATGCATCTGATTCAGACTTTCTTGGGTGAACACAATATTACTTTAGTTTGCCAAGGTAACAAATCTACTGAAAGGGACCCGATCTAAGTAACAGGAAGACATTATGCAGAATGCAATGACCCAGCTGTACTCCATTCCAAAATGGGCCTTCCTGAAATGCTTCCAACAATGTCAAGACTGCTGGGAGAAGTGTGTGGAGTCCCAAGGACCGCTGGGAGAAGTGTGTGGAGTCTCAAGGACCACTGGGAGAAGTGTGTGGAGTCCCAAGGACCACTGGGAGAAGTGTGTGGAGTCTCAAGGACTACTGGGAGAAGTGTGTGGAGTCTCAAGGACTACTGGGAGAAGTGTGTGGAGTCTAAAGGACCGCTGGGAGAAGTGTGTGGAGTCTAAAGGACCGCTGGGAGAAGTGTGTGGAGTCTCAAGGACTACTGGGAGAAGTGTGTGGAGTCTCAAGGACTACTGGGAGAAGTGTGTGGAGTCTAAAGGACCGCTGGGAGAAGTGTGTGGAGTCTCAAGGACTACTGGGAGAAGTGTGTGGAGTCTCAAGGACTACTGGGAGAAGTGTGTGGAGTCTCAAGGACTACTGGGAGAAGTGTGTGGAGTCTCAAGGACTACTGGGAGAAGTGTGTGGAGTCTAAAGGACCGCTGAGAGAAGTGTGTGGAGTCTCAAGGACTACTGGGAGAAGTGTGTGGAGTCTCAAGGACTACTGGGAGAAGTGTGTGGAGTCTCAAGGACTACTGGGAGAAGTGTGTGGAGTCTCAAGGACTACTGGGAGAAGTGTGTGGAGTCTAAAGGACCGCTGAGAGAAGTGTGTGGAGTCTCAAGGACTACTGGGAGAAGTGTGTGGAGTCTAAAGGACCGCTGGGAGAAGTGTGTGGAGTCTCAAGGACTACTGGGAGAAGTGTGTGGAGTCTCAAGGACTACTGGGAGAAGTGTGTGGAGTCTCAAGGACTACTGGGAGAAGTGTGTGGAGTCTCAAGGACTACTGGGAGAAGTGTGTGGAGTCTAAAGGACCGCTGGGAGAAGTGTGTGGAGTCTCAAGGACTACTGGGAGAAGTGTGTGGAGTCTAAAGGACCGCTGAGAGAAGTGTGTGGAGTCTCAAGGACTACTGGGAGAAGTGTGTGGAGTCTCAAGGACTACTGGGAGAAGTGTGTGGAGTCTAAAGGACCGCTGAGAGAAGTGTGTGGAGTCTCAAGGACTACTGGGAGAAGTGTGTGGAGTCTAAAGGACCGCTGGGAGAAGTGTGTGGAATCTCAAGGACCGCTGGGAGAAGTGTGTGGAGTCTCAAGGACTACTGGGAGAAGTATATGGAGTCTCAAGGACCGCTGAGAGAAGTGTGTGGAGTCCCAAGGACCGCTGGGAGAAGTGTGTGGAGTCTCAAGGACCACTGGGAGAAGTGTGTGGAGTCCCAAGGACCACTGGGAGAAGTGTGTGGAGTCTCAAGGACCATTGGGAGAAGTGTGTGGAGTCTCAAGGACCACTGGGAGAAGTGTGTGGAGTCTCAAGGACCACTGGGAGAAGTGTGTGGAGTTGACCGCTGAGAGAATTGTGTGGAGTCCCAAGGACCGCTGGGAGAAGTGTGTGGAGTCTCAAGGACCACTGGGAGAAGTGTGTGGAGTCTCAAGGACCACTGGGAGAAGTGTGTGGAGTTGACCGCTGAGAGAATTGTGTGGAGTCCCAAGGACCGCTGGGAGAAGTGTGTGGAGTCTCAAGGACCACTGGGAGAAGTGTGTGGAGCTCCAAGGACCACTGGGAGAAGTGTGTGGAGTCCCAAGGACCGCTGGGAGAAGTCTGTGGAGTTCCAAGGACCACTGGGAGAAGTGTGTGGAGTTCCAAGGACCACTGGGAGAAGTGTGTGGAGTCCCAAGGACCACTGGGAGAAATGTATGGAGTCCCAAGGAAAGTATTTTGAAGAAGATTAGGGTTTCAAATCTCAAGGTTTGCTGAACATCTGCTGCAAAACTGCCCAACATACGAGGACCAGAGAAAGTACATGTGGCCATCACCAGTGGCAACACTAGACAAGCTCTATGGCAGTGTCAACAGCCTCAGGATGACAGCTGCTTTCTTCGAACAAATGCAAGTTGATGTCTGACAGCGTACGAAGAAGAAATCTCAAGGTTTAATAATTGTATTCTTCCGGGCCAACGGTCAGATACTTTTAGAACACATATCACATTTGTTGAAATCATACGCTGGTAGGTTGCCATTGATTGACTGACATGTACTCGTGATTAAGCAATTAAAAGCAATTAAACATCACAAATACAAATAGATAGTCTTTTATTTGACATACCAGAAGAATCACAAGAAAACAGAGTCTCTTTCACTTCAATGAAGTCCTCCTCAGCATTGCTGTCAGCCGCAACTCTCGTCAAATGGACAATAACTAGAAAATGATAAATATTTATGATAAATATAGCTTCTCACAGGCAAACTTGTATTAGATATCTCAGACCGGCCTACCAAATACGGATATGTTGGAAAGAAAGGTGTAAATATTGCAGTCAACCTGTAAACTATCGCCACAACACATTTCATTTTCTGGACTACGCCCTGCTACTTGCAAAGCCCTGTTCAGGGCTTGGTAGCAGGAGATTGAGAACAAATGCAGAAGAAGAAGAAGAGATCTCAGACAGATATCTTGTTTATACAATGAAGCCATAGGGGTTCAAAGCATTTCTTTTATTACAGATATCTTTCACACTTTAACTGCATTGAAATTCTGGTCCACATTGTCAGTTAATATTTCATCCTCATCATTGGCAGTTTGATTGGTCATCTTCACTTCTGTCATAAAAGTATTCTCCTTGTTTTTGTAGATGTTGACAGAATTTTCTGTTATCTCTTTTAGTTTGCCCACCTTATCCATTGTCCTGACATTCCTAAATCCTATTCTTTTATCTTATTTCCCACCTTATCCATTGTCCTGACATTCCTAAATCTTATTCTTCTATCTTATTTCCCACCTTATCCATTGTCCTGACATTCCTAAATCCTATTCTTTTATCTTATTTCCCACCTTATTCGTTGTCCTGACATTCCTAAATCCTATTCTTCTATCTATTTCTCACCTTATTCGTTGTCCTGACATTCCTAAATCCTATTCTTTTATCTTATTTCCCACCTTATCCATTGTCCTGACATTCCTAAATCCTATTCTTTTATCTTATTTCCCACCTTATCCATTGTCCTGACATTCCTAAATCCTATTCTTTTATCTTATTTCCCACCTTATCCATTGTCCTGACATTCCTAAATCCTATTCTTTTATCTTATTTCCCACCTTATCCATTGTCCTGACATTCCTAAATCCTATTCTTTTATCTTATTTCCCACCTTATCCATTGTCCTGACATTCCTAAATCCTATTCTTTTATCTTATTTCCCACCTTATCCATTGTCCTGACATTCCTAAATCCTATTCTTTTATCTTATTTCCCACCTTATCCATTGTCCTGACATTCCTAAATCCTATTCTTTTATCTTATTTCCCACCTTATCCATTGTCCTGACATTCCTAAATCCTATTCTTTTATCTTATTTCCCACCTTATCCATTGTCCTGACATTCCTAAATCCTATTCTTTTATCTTATTTCCCACCTTATCCATTGTCCTGACATTCCTAAATCCTATTCTTTTATCTTATTTCCCACCTTATTCGTTGTCCTGACATTCCTAAATCCTATTCTTCTATCTATTTCTCACCTTATTCGTTGTCCTGACATTCCTAAATCCTATTCTTTTATCTTATTTCCCACCTTATCCATTGTCCTGACATTCCTAAATCCTATTCTTTTATCTTATTTCCCACCTTATCCATTGTCCTGACATTCCTAAATCCTATTCTTTTATCTTATTTCCCACCTTATCCATTGTCCTGACATTCCTAAATCCTATTCTTTTATCTTATTTCCCACCTTATCCATTGTCCTGACATTCCTAAATCCTATTCTTTTATCTTATTTCCCACCTTATCCATTGTCCTGACATTCCTAAATCCTATTCTTTTATCTTATTTCCCACCTTATCCATTGTCCTGACATTCCTAAATCCTATTCTTTTATCTTATTTCCCACCTTATCCATTGTCCTGACATTCCTAAATCCTATTCTTTTATCTTATTTCCCACCTTATTCGTTGTCCTGACATTCCTAAATCCTATTCTTCTATCTATTTCTCACCTTATTCGTTGTCCTGACATTCCTAAATCCTATTCTTTTATCTTATTTCCCACCTTATCTATTGTCCTGACATTCCTAAATCTTATTCTTCTATCTTATTTCCCACTCGAGACAGTTGTCATGCCAGTGGCTTCCTTTTGACTTTTACTACTAGTGGGCATGTAGGCTATGTACTCTGGATACCCATCCTGCAGCAAGGTTAGCTTATTTCCTTAACAAATTAAGTTCTTTTACATAATGATAATAGTTGACTATCACATGTGAAGATGGTGGCAGCGTCAGACTATTTCTGCTAAATGTGTTCTCTGATGGCTGTAAAGACCAATCCTGAAGTGTCACACCCTGCCACATTCAGGGCACACATGGGAGGAGCCAGCTGTAGAATCGCTGTGAATTGTTTTTACTTCCCAAGATTTCTTGTTCCACCTGTATTTCTCCTGGTTTTTTTCATTATATGCTTTCATTTGTAACCCTGTCGAACCATCGCAGGCCCAGAATCTTTCTCAGGGATTTATTAAAATCCTTGCAATCTCTAAATATTGAATTTAGTCATCCACCATGTCTGGTACAACCTGCCAGGAAAGAAACTTCTGCAGGCATAACCCTGAGGGCTGTCTCAAGCTGCCAGACTACAGCAAGGTTAAAAACACCGGTGTTGGTAGGTATCAGAATGTAGGTGTGATATTTGATATTTTAGAGTTGTCTTTCATCATGTGAGTTCATGCAGGCGTAGAGGTAACATCGGGGGTAGTCTAGAGGTTAAGACACTCACCTCTAACAGTGATGAACGAAAACGGTAGTTTCAAGCAACCCTTGGTCTCACGGGAGGTAAGACCAGAGTGCCTGCATCCTGAGCTACCTCCAGTCGTCTCGTCCAATAGTCTTGCCACTGATCTAAGGTAACTTGGGATAAGAGTGAGATTGATGACCAGCGCATATTCTTCCTCGTTATAATCCTCATACAGCGCACATTACATTATTAAGATAAAACCGTCTGATTTTGTGGCCATCATCGCTTTGCGATGGGCAATAACTTTAGAGGTAACATCACTGAATACTGTAGGTCACTGTGAAATCATCAGCTATACTTGCCAAGTTGTCAGTTTAACTATATGTGTGCATGCACAGCCAATTTTCATGGAAATGTCATTCGGAATACCCTGTTCTGGCATTCTCATTAGTGCACTTTCTAAAATTACTCAACGGGCAGCCGATTACAAGTCAACAAGAAAGTAACGGAGGCAGAGGGAGGGCTGCAACAGCTGGACAAAAGTAGTGAAACCAACAATCCTGTTCAAGCCTGGTCCACTGATCAAGAAAGGGACAGCCAATACCAGTTCCGGAACAAACAGTAGAGACCCCTTTAGCGCCAGCATGACCACTCGGGGGCGACTTCAGTGGACATGAACAATCTAATTGTCCACTGGTAACTTTGCGGCGCTGACTAGGCTGCAACCTATTTGGCGAGACAAGCGCCTCGCCCTCGGCATAAAAGTCAGACTACTGCGCTCTTTGGTGCTGTCAATATTTCTGTATGCCTGCGAGACCTGGACCATTACAGCAGATATCCAGGGCAGAATACGTGCAATGGAAATGCGGTGCTATAGAAAACTCCTAAATGTTACATATAAAGATCGTGTCACGAACGTAGACATCCGTCAGAGAGTTGAAGACGCTATTGGTCCTTTTGAAGATCTGTTCACAACTATCAAAAGACGCAAGATGGCCTGGTGCGGGCACGTCGCAAGGTCAAACGGAATTCCCAACTCGATACTCTTTGGATCCGTACCGGGTCAGAGAGGGCGAGGACGTCCAAGGAAGAGATTGGTGGACAACATCACTGAGTGGTCAGGCATTCGTCCCGGTGAGATACGTCAGGCGGCGACAGACAGAGAGAGCTGGCGTGGGTTTTTCATGTCTTCATGTGTGCCCCAACGACCTGATGGATTACGGGATGAACTGAACTGAACTGAACTTTGTGACACAAGACTACACGACTGGAGACAGGGTTTGTATCCACACAAGATTAACTCCCTTGTTGAGGAATGGCCCGCTTTTGACATGACTTTCATCACTGTCTTTATTTCTTCAATATGTTTCCATACTTGAGATTTCATTGACTCCATTTTTGACACGTCTATCTGCCTTCACATTCCCAAAAATTATCTAGCAAGAAGGAGAACATTGCATTTTCAAGATAATGTTACAGGGAGTAACTTTAGCTGAGAGGTTAGGTGCTCACCTCTCCTCTTACGGCAGAAACTTGGAGAATGACAATGGCAATACAGAGGAAACTAGTTGTTCGTCAATAAATGTCTACAGAGGATAATGGGTAAAGGTTGGCAAGACATGGTGAGGAACCAAGACCTATCGGAAAAAACCCAATAACAACCAGTGAAACAACAGATCAAATGTAGGAAATGGGGTTGGATAGGAAACACGCTATGAAAAGTAATATCAAACGTGGCCAAACAGTCCCTGACATGAAATAAACAGGAGAAGGTGAAGAGAGGTAGACCAAGAAACATCTGGAGAAGAGACTGTTAAAATGAACTTTGGTCCCTGGACCTCAACTGAATAGAGGCAGAAAGAACAGCTGAAGATCAAACTTGCTGCAAGAAAGTTGCCATTGGCCTTTGCACCAAAAGGAGCTCATTGAATGATTAATTGATTGAGAATGTACTACGGATAGCCTTCAGCTTAACCTGCCTGTTTGAAAACCAGGATCCCAAGTATTCCTAGAATAGACAGTGCCACAAATGGCGATCAAACCCAATCTGTTTGCTATTGGGGACACATGCTCGAACTCTTCTGCCACTAAAAAAGTAAAAAATTGGTGCACAAGAGTACAATTTGTTGTACTACTGCTTGGTTGTTGTATTACTATTATGTGCTACTATAAAATAATGCCATTTTATTGCTAGGACATTTTGAGCTGAAGAGATCAAAGCACAATTTTCATGTTGTGAACAAGACATGCACCATTGAACAAACATCTACACAGAGGTAAGGCACATGCCTGTCAAAGCAATGAACAGAAACTGTGGGCGATCAAATCCCACAAATTTTAAGTGATCCCTGGTCTCAAGGGAAGTAAGACAGGAGTGCCTGCATCATGAGTTACCTCCAGTCGTCTTGCAACTGGTCCAGCGTAGTTCCGGACGAGAGTGTGAGGTTGATCACCAGCGCAGTTTCTTTCTGTCGCTTGCAATGAGCAACTAACTAATAAAGAGTTATTGCAGCACATACTCGATACTGCAAGTGTTTTGATGGACATGGGAAAACAGTAAAGCATCTTCTGGATTATTCCACATTGTCAGAATTACAGAAACAATTACTACCACCAACCCACTGCATCCCCAACAACATGTATGGAGGCACAAATTTAAGAAACCATGTATGTTCCACTACCAGCACAGGGAAGAGAAGCACGAAAACTTGTTATCCAAGTGGAGATCACAAAAATAAAAAATGTTAGGAAGGTGTTACTAAACATGTAAACCTCTGTCACATGAAGGCTCAGTTTGTCACATCACACTTAGTTTGTCACATAAAACTTAGCTTGTCACTTAATATTCAGTTTGTCATGTGACACTCAGTTTGTCACATGATATTCTGTCTCATGACACTGGGCTCTAATTGATTATTACTCACAAAGATTTTGTGGGCACACACAGGCTGTGGAGGGCAACTCTAGAACAACGACTGGTCTGGTTGGATCCTCTTTACCAGCAAAATTCAATAAGGACAACTGTGGAAAACAGAATGATTTGAAGATAATGTATAAATAATTTGTGTGGATATATTCTCTTTATTAGGAGCGAGATGCTGAGTAGTTAAAATACTGGTCTCGCTTTGAAGAGAAATGACACTAGAGCCCTAATAATTTAATTTTTTTTATATAGGGGTAAAATTAATGCTTTAGCCTGCACACTACGACAGGTAACCTTTATTCATTTTCATTTTTAATTTTGCAATGGGAATAAATGTAGTATTAATAATAGCAGATATTCTCCATAGCATAAACTAACAGAAGTCTCACCTCTGATTCCGCTGATGGTAAAACGGAATTGTCAGTTATGTAGACTGCTCTAGATGTTGTCCTGAAACAAAATAAGAGGTCAAACACAAAAGTCAAAACAATCAGATCAGTCGCAACGGATTTCCAATATAATCTATCTTTAACCTTGATGATGCAATCTGATAAACGTCTTGCTGTCCGTCTGATTTAATCTTCCCACTTACAGCATTGTCTTCTTCTTGTGTCTTTTTATATGGCCATAAGGGATCAAGATCCTGAGCAGCGCATAAGCTGCAGTGGTCAGCGACCCATAGCTGATTACTAGCATTAGGGCGAGCGAACCAGAGCTGCCAAGACCCTTCTACACCTCCAGGCGGTGATCCTGGATAACAGGCTGCAACAGAGCAGACTGGCTAAGAAGAGGGAATCGAGGAGGGAATGCTAGCCTGGTACTCAAAAAATGCTTGCTGAAGTCAGATGTGTTTGACCAAAGGGTGCAAATATCGCAGTCAAGCTGTAAACTATGACACAACGCATTCCATTCTCTGGACTACATTCTGCTATGTAAGCTCTTTCAGGGTTTGGTAGCGGTAGATTGAGAACGAACGAAGTCAAGCCAAACCATATGGCCATAACAAACTGAGATAACATGTGTTAAACAGACTAAGGATAGGGAATACCGGTTAATCTGTCTGCAGCAATGATCAAATGACTGAAGAAAATCTACTACAACAGTGTCTAACCAACAAAGAACAAAGAAAGTACAATATGGCCATCACCAACACCAAGCTCTATGGAAATACCATAGACTCCAGTTACTCTAGCTTCACATTCATCCTTTCTCCAGCAAGTATTATTTGGCCTCCCCATTCATCTCTTTCCATGTAGACTCCAATCCAGTATATGTCTGGCTGTATTGTTAGAAGTGGATTGCCTCACCAGGATTTATGAGAGACAGTGGTAAAATGAGACAAATGTATTTAAATTGTTGCTAACTTGGTCACTCATTAATTCCAAAATGTATTGGGGGGGGGGGGGGGGGGGGGGGGGGTGTCATTGGACACATTTACTTTGGCAGTAAACCATCACATATTATTAGAGATAATATCTGAATGGGAAAGGTATAAAGACACTGAGCATCACATGAGCTGCAGCGGTCAGAGACCCATAGCTGACTGCTAGCGTCAGAGCCAGCGAACAAGAGCTGCCAAGGCCCCTCTGCACCTCCACGCGGTGATCCTGACTGGCTAAGTAGAAGGGATCGAAGAGGGAAGGCAAACAGGTACTCAAAAATGCCTGCTGAAGTCAGATGTGTTGGATTGAAAGGTGCAAATATGGCAGTCAAGATGTAAACTATGACACAACGCGTTCCGTTCTCCGAACTACATTCTGCTATTTGCAAAGCCCTTTTCAGGGCTTGGTAGCAGAAGATTGAGAACAAACGAAGAAGAAGAAAAGTTGGACAAAAATTGAAAATGGTTCATAGAACTGACTTCATTGCACTTGTGTGCCCCCACATGTGCTAAGCCCCTTTCATCGCTGAAAGTACCGACAATAGAGTGTAGTTCAGCAACAACCATCAAATTTCCAGACTTTTGTCAGATACCCATTTACAACTGGGTCAACTAAGAAAAAACCCACGACATGTCCGTTCTGTCCAACTTATCATGACATGATTGAAACCTGGTACATCGGGATTGTAAACCAAGCTCACAACCTCTAGGCCACAGAACTTCAGCTATAGGATATTTCTACGTGAGAATCTTCTTCGTTAATTCTCATTCTCCCACTACGATGCCTTGAAAAGAGCTTTGAAAGTAGCAGGATGTTGTGCAGAGAACGGATTGCGTTGTGTCATAGTTTACAGCTTCACTGTGATATTTGCATCTTTCGATCCACACATCCGACTTCAACAGATATTTTTGGATACCAGGTTAGCTTTTCCTCTTTGATCTATTCTCCTTAGTCAGTTTGCTATGTTGCAACCTGTTATCCAGGATCGGCAGATGGAGGTGTAGAAAGGCCTTGGCAACTCTGGTTCACTGGCCCTGCCGCTAGCAGTCAGTTTTGGGTCGCTGACCACTACACTCATGCACCATTCAGCATCTTGTTCCCCTATGTCTAAGAGAGAAACAAGTATCATTATTGTCAAGAAAATAATGCAATTTTATGTAACCTGGATCAAACTGAAGTAAAGGGTTTGCACAATTTCAAGACAAAAATGTGCCACATATTTCATCAGCTAGTCAGGATGAATTAATTAAACAACATTACAGCATATCTACCTGCTAGACAGGAGCTACGTAGCGCAGTGGTTAGCGAGCTGGATTCGCATCAGAGTGATCCTGGGTTCATTCCCCAGTTGAGGCGGAAATGTTTTTTCAGACCGCGATGGCTCCCGGGTCAACTCAGTCTTAATTGGGCACCAGTTCAGTCCGGGAAGTAAAAGCGGCAGGGGAGAGGAGATGGCTACTGCCTTCATTTAGTCGAGCCTTTGAAATGTGAGATCACTAACATCTCACACCTCAACGGCAATAATGCTATATGTTTACTTTACTTACCTACTAGACAATGTCAAGACATAGGAAGATGGAAGATATGAGGTCTCTGCTATTAAGTATCTGAAAAAGTAGAAAACAAAATGACAAATATGCATATAAAACAGTAAAGATAGTCCCATAACAGACACTGATGTAAGGGATGAAGTGTTAAATGCTTTATTGTAATGGACTTCAGATTATTATGGGAGGGTGTGTGTGTCAAAGGTGCAGCACAGTGAATGAGCTGAGAGTAGCCACTGACTCATAGCTGGTTACTTGCATCAGGTCAGCAAACCAGACCTGACCAAGATCCTATTATGTCCCCAAGTGGTTGCCCTGAAAACAGACCGCACTAGTGTAGCTTGGCTATGAGAATAGAGATGACAGTGGGAAGACAAAGCCAGTACTAAAAAATGCTTTTTTCAGAAATCAGATGTGTTGGGCCAAAAGGAGCAGATATTGCAGCCTAGCTGCGAACTATGACACAAATGTCTTTTTCAGGATGAATGTCAAATAAGATTTTTATGAGGTGGGGTAGTTAATTCTCTTCCTTGCTGCTTTTCCCTCCTCAACAGTAAGCTGGGTACCCATTTACGGAGAGAGCAAAGTGTAATCAGGGTAAGGTGAATACTGATCACCCATATCTCATCTCACGTCCTCATTCACGCTCATGGAAACAGGATGTGTCACAGCAGTCTGGTCATTGAGGGGAGGCTCAACGCTGTAATCTATTTAATGGTGAGCTAACTGAGCAGCCTCACATTCACTACAGCCAGGAGGACCCAGGTCAACCTTCTCAAGTGCACCTTGGAATGTAAGAAGAGCTACTGTAACCCACTACCAAAGAAATGTTAAGAGTCAATCAGCACGAGTAGCTTCAAACAACAACCTATTTCCAGCTGGGTTTACCTAGCTGGGTTTACCAGAGTATATTGAAATAGTAGATAAAAACTGAGTACCTTTGCAATGAAATCTGAGCTCTCTACCACTCTGCTAATCAGATGCTTAATTATGTACAAAAAATAGAAATGATAGCAATCAGAATTCCTCAAAAAACCCACAACAACAAAAACATATTATTATGCCCTTGACCCCATTGCTGACAACTACTGGGGGATTTATAGCACTGATTCAACAAATAGTTTTTTTCTATGATGTGATGTGATGATATGAGTATGTAACAGCCCATGGACAGGACATCATAACAAACAAAAGGCATGAAATAGTTAAAAAAATGCACAGGGAAACACTAAATACATTGGTAATGCAACTGAACAAAAAAAGAAATAGAAACACTGAAAATATGGGCAAATAATAAATAAAGGAAGAGAAAAGTAAACGAGGAGAAGAGAGTTGTAGTCTTAGTCGAACTGTACTTCTACAGGGGCAGATCCCCAGGGGCAGATGCCCATGTGCAGGTCCCAGCCCTGGTATGAGCTGGATGTAGCCGGGAGAAGGGTTTCCTGCTTAGAGCGCCAGGCTTGAGCAGCATAATACTCCGCTGTGTTGGGACAAGCACTTACGGAGGGTGGTTAGCCGATGTGCGATTTCATCTTAATAGACTCAAACACTAGAGCAAAGTAGACACGCAGCATGTTAAGCGCCATCTATGATGCTCTAAACAAACCACCTAGCCATGGTCGGTGTTATGCCATGTCACACAGTTAGTCGCATCTTACAACATGCTCTCTGTGTGGCAGTGGTGCTATTCTCATCCTTGTCATACACAAAGACCCCGGCAGACCACTCGGGAGAAGAGAGTTCATTACAAATATAGAAGAGATAATGAAGACATAGAGAGAGCTAGGAATAGATGACTCAGAACAAGTGAACTTGGCATGAATTTGTTGAAGGCATGTGCTCCATAGGGAGCTTAAGGATTTTAATCGATTGATATAATAAATAATATTTTTTTCATGTTCAAGAAAATTAAATTAAAACCACCACCAACCAAAAACTACTTACCAAGAACAAACAAGAAGGTATGCACATCATCATAGCAGATTGACGCTGGAGTTGGATTAGGCCATGTCTTAAGAAGAGAACGAGGATTAACTAGAAACCCCAGCAGTTGGACATGGGAGTGGCCGATCAACGCAACGGGCCCGAGATGCCTAGGTGACATTATTATTAAGAAGAGAACCAGATGCCATCACCAGATATGCCATGCTTAAGCCCCCAGAAAGAAGGTAGGTAGTGGAGGCAGACATAGAACAACTTTGTGAAGAACCATAAAAGCTGAAATGAAGATCATGAATCTAAAGCCACCAAAAAGTAAGTAAAAGAGACATAGAACAACTTTGTGAAGAACCATAAAAGCTGAAATGAAGATCATGAATCTAAAGCCACCAAAAAGTAAGTAAAAGAGATAGAACAACTTTGTGAACAACAGAAGCAGAAATGAAGATCATGAATCACAGCTGGATCATTATATAAAGGGTAGTTGTAGACTGCATGAGGTTTATTGCTGTCCTTAATGATGCCAATAGGTGTGATGGTTACTGATCACTTTGCCAGTCTTTAACCAAAGTGAATAAGTAAAATAAAACTGATTGTACGAGATCAAGATGCTGAACAGTGCATGAGCTTCAGTGGTCAGTGACCCTTAGCTGACTGCTAGCGTCAGTGCCAGCGAACCAAAGCTGCCAAGACCCTTCTACACCTCCATGCGGTGATCCTGGTTAACAGGCTGCAGCAGGGCAGACTGGCGACGGAGAAGGGATCGATCGTAGAGGGAATGCTAACCCGGTACTCAAAAAATGCTTGCTGTAGTCAGATGTGTTGGACTGAAAGGCGCAAATATCGCAGTCAAGCTGTAAACTATGACACAACGCATTCCGTTCTTTGGCCTACATTCTGCTACTTAAGCCCTTTCAGGGTTTGGTAGTGGGAGATTGAGAACAAACGAAGCCAAGCCAAGCCAAGCTGATTTTACAGGTTGAAAAAGTAAATTTAAAGCTGTTTTTTTTTATTCAGCGTAACTCTAAATTAATGTATTCAATTTCTTTTTTAATCAAGTGATAAACTATACATAAAATACTTTTTATTCTGACATGAGATCAGATAGATGTGCTGTGACATTTCCAGCTAGAGCATGGGCATTTAGGGCAGGGGAAATTATAAGAAACAAAGGTTGCCTGAATGCGTTGGACAACCACAGGCACGCCAGGGTAAATCACTATTTCAACACTAGGTCAACAGAGGAAACGAGAGGCAAAGGTTTACAACGGACGTGGGGAACCGGTATGACCAATTCCAGTATCGGACCTAAGTGATGGGGTTTTGATAGAAGATAAGAACGCACACAACAGGTTGGCACAGAAAAGCAACAAGGACCTATATTTCGTACAACCAATTGGACTCTAGTGGGCGGGAACTGAGAGGATGGCTGGTCAGCCAACGGATGAGCACTACTGGTCGGCCATATTTGTTTCTAGAGATAGGTAAATAAGATATAAAAGACAATGCACAAAGGATTGGGGGGATCCAGAGAGAGAGAGAGAGAAAGAGAGGGAGAGAGAGTGTGTTCACGGGGTGGCTATCCCATCATACACATGGAGCTTTGCACTATTGCTCATTTATGTGAGTGGCACACCCTGTCAACAAAAGGAGATATGGATCTGATCACATCAAGTGAGCAGATTCGTCTCGGTACGAATTGACTGGATCTAGAAGGCAGTCCGACTGTTCTCCAAGGAACCAGTGCATATGGTATCAGTGGCCCTTCGAGATCCCAGTGGTACGAGAGTTCGGTTCAATTAAGGATTCAGCGAATCCTAGGACTGTGATCCCAGTGTTAAGAGAGTTCGGCACGATTTCGGATTCAATGAATCCTAGGGACTGTGATTCCAGTGGTACGAGAGTTCGGCACGATTAGGATTCAGCAAAACCTAGGCACTGTGATCCCAGACATACAAGAGTTCGGCACGATTAAGGGTTCAGTGAATTCTAGAGACTGCGATCCCAAAGGTACATGAGTTCGAAAAACAAGATGCATCACTTGAGCCATCAGAGAATGAAATTGTTCGACATAGATGTAATACAGGCACCAAAAGGGTATGTCTCAAACACTTGAGAACTGCCAACAGTTGTAAATTAAAAATGAATCATGTGGTAACTTATGTTGCGATGTTTGACAGCCTAAAGCAGCAACCCTGACAGGAACGACAGATTATCAACAACGTAGACTATCTGGGAGATGACTTAGAACCATTGATTTATAATACTATTGAATTAGACTAAGTTTAGGATTTATGTTATTTCATATGCAACGTAGAATCTCGGTTTTATGTAGTAAGATCATTAGCACTTGCTTATAGCTTCTGTGGTAGTTTAGTGTGTGTGTATATATATATATATTATGATTATTCAGTTTAGGAGTTCTTTTCAGTTGTTGAAACTATGTAACCATTATTCATGTAAATTAATGATTTTATTTTGTTTTATGGTCAGGATAATGTTTACTGTGTTTTTCTGTGTTGTAGTTGTGTCGTGGTGTAGATACATGTTATAACTCTTTAGATAAGTAAACAACTCAGCTAAACATAGAGTCTAAAAGCCTTACGCTGACACGGTGCCAGAAAGTTGTAAAGAACATCAGAGTTTGCCATGTACATAGATTTTTGCGAAAAACCACTGACAACACCATGACAAAATCAAAACAAAAACCTTTTTACGGCCAAAAGAACAACCAAAAGCAACTAACAAATCACAACAAAAAGCAAGACATGATATATGATGATATAATATGGTTTGAGTTAGCAGTCATTGCCTTCTACATCTCCAAGTGGTGATCCTGGATAACGGGCTATAACAGAGCAGACTGGCTAAGAAGACGGAATCGATGAGGGACGGCTAACACTGTACTCAGAAAATGCCTGCTGAAGTCGAACCAAAAGGTGCAAATATCGCAGTCAAGCTGTAAACTACGACACAAACAACGCATTCCATTCTCTTGACTACATTCTGCTACTTACAGCCCTTTCAGGGCTTGGAAGCGGGAGACTGAGAATGAACAAAGCCAAGCCAAGCAATATATATATATATATATATATATATATAACAAAATTTTACAAACTTGGCAGTTGGTATGTGCTGTTTATACTAGACGTGACATCATGCGCATCCTACGTATGTGCACTTGTTGCAGTTTGGTCCTGTTTCATTTGCACACACCTTGTACATAGATACATACTTTGACTCGCTTCCTGGTAATGGTTGCCAACTCAAACTGTATTGTATCACGGTCATACATTATGTCTTTTTTTGTTGTGATGATTTATTAGTTGTTTTAGATTGTTCTGTCCCTCACAAAGGTCTTGTGCCCATAACATGGATTTCATTTTGTTTTTATCCGTGTTACCCATTAAGTAATTGTTTTTAATTACCTTTTGATCCGGTATGCATCATTTATTTATTTATTTGAGAAAAACTTGCACAAACCATGACTTTTCAATTGGTCTATATTTTTACCAGTCCCTAACATGGTGACAGAAACAGCACACTTACTTGCATCGAATGAGTTGGCCATTTGAAGCAATGATTCCACAACACCTGAGGCAAAACACACATAAAAAAGTAACAAGTTAAACAATGTTCTTGGTGAAGACATGTGGATGACTGTACATTTATCTACATTAAATGATTAAACATTGGCAGCAGACATGCATTAAGCCTGATTGAATACCATCATTACAAAACACAAAAATTAAAAGTGTCCACGATCCCTGTTTTTAGAAATTTTAGCATTTTCCCTCATAACAATAATCAGGAAATTGGATAAAAACATGATTTTCATATCACCTCTACACACATGTTAGACAGTGAAACACCATCCCTGGGCCTGTCTATATCCTGGGCCAAGATCAAAGTTCAGAACCTCATTTCTACCACAGCACCCCAGGATATTGAAACCCAAGGCCGAGGGCACCAGCGCATTCATCTATGTCGGTAGCACAATATCATCCAATGTGCGCAGCAGTCCTCGTTTTGTCAAGGCGGATTGGACTAACTGTATCTTCCATGCACAGCCTCCGACGTGTGTGGAGTAATGGCAAGATTTCCCTTGGGACAAAAATCCTTATCTACCAGTCCTGCATGGTCCCAGTCTTACTTTACGGCTCTGAAATATGGACATTGCTGAAACAAGACATGTAAGTCTGGAGGCCTGCCACATGCGCAACCAGCGGCGTATCCTGGGCATCCAATGACATGACTACATCAACAACGTGAAGGTCTCTACTAAAACATTCCTCCACCCAATCTCAGAAACACTTGACTGACACCGAGTTTCTTTATTCGACCATAAAAAGATGTGCATACATGTGTGTGTGTATGTATGTGTATATATGTATGTGCGTGTGTATATGTGTACATGTATAGTATGGTTATATTTGTATGTACATGTGTGTGTGTGTGTATGGATATATGTATGTGTATAAATGATTATGTATGTATACACATGAGCATTCATTTATTTCTGCATTCATTTATGCTTTCACAAATAAATTGATATCACCATTCACCTCACAAAGTGTAACTCCCACCATCTCACATTTCATCTCATGGGAAGTTTCACCTCACATCACACAAAGTTTTGTTTTAAAATTGTGCAATAAAGAATTTTCAAAATCAAAAACATTTTAAAGTAGAATAATTTAAGTTACCGTATGTTTATTTTCTATGTCACTCCTTCCATTTGACTCTCTTTCTCCCCCTCTTTCCTTTCTCTTCTTCATATCTCTCTCTATCAACTTATATATATATATATAAATATATATATATATATATATATATATATATATATATATATATATATATATATATATATATATATATATATATATATATATATATATATATATATATTTCTCTATCTCTCCCTTTCTCCTACACACTCTGCCACTCTTGTATGATGTAAAATAAAATTTTAAAAGAATATATGTGATGTTATACTTGAAAATATTTAATAAAATTCACTTAAAATGACAGAAACTATGATGATCAGCAGAGCACCTGAGCCACTCTTCCTAAGTGTAAATGATATTGCTCTTCAACAGGTTTATCAGTTCAGGTATTTGGGCAGTATTTTTGGGAGCCTGACAGGGGAAATTGAGACTAGTGGTGAGAAAGCATCTGCTGTGACTCAACAGCTGTCACCACTGCTTAGGAACCCGAGAATTAGTTTGGCTACAAAGCAACAGCTGATAAACAGTATATATATGTCGACTCTGTGCTACCAAGGCCAAACATGGTCTCTGTCCAGGGAGCATAAGAGCAGAATTTTGACATGTGAAATGAAGTGTTTGAGGAAGGTCACTGGTGTTACCAGGAAAGACATTTGAAGAATGGTCTACGCCACGTCTTGCACAGAGTACAATTCCAGGAAAAATATACGTTGACTTGGTCATCTATTGAGAATGCACCCTAATCAACTTCCACTGATGGTTTACAATGCTGGTAGATCTGGCAAGAGAGCAGCTGCGAGATAGGTGGATAGTTGACAGAGTGATTGTGCAATGACACTGACTCATAATGACAGATGCAACGGGCTGGCCGCAGAACAGACTACTTAAACTTCCCACAGCGCTTTATGGCATAAGTAGAAAGAAAATTAACTAACTAATCCTGAAAAAAACATTGCCATTGCTTACTTGTTGTCGGTGTCTGTAACGATGTGTGTAAGTGACATCTGTAGGCAGTAAATTCCTCCAAACACAGCACATAACCTGCAAAAAGTTCACGTCAGAATGACTGTCATTTCGAAAAAAACTAGTTCTGTGCTGTTCTATAAAGAATTGACATCACAGCATTGTGGGCAAATCCATAGGTACTAAATCTCTCTAAGCAAAAGTAAAAAAGTGTAGATACTGATGGTTTCAGTAGCCCACTGGTTATACATACTCCTGCTGTCCTCCAAGTGGTACCCACCCTACTAGACTTAATATTTATTTTAAAATTCTGCAGTCTGTGGATTGTTAGGTCATAGATTAAAGTGTCAACATCCAAGAGATAGTCATTGATTGACCTTAGAAAGTCACCTCTATCCAAATTGAAAGTTATAATGTCAGTGCCTATCAAAATTTAAAGTTATAACGTCACCCCTATAAATATTCAAAGGTGAAAATGTCACCCCTATCAATATTCAAAGTTATAATGACACTTCTACCTATATTCAAAGTTATAATGTCAGTCCCTATCCATAATCAAAGTTATAATGTCAGTCCCTATCCATATTCAAAGTTATTATGTCACCTTTATCTATATTCAAAGTTATAATATCACACCTATCCAGACTCAAAGGTAAAATGTCACCCCTATCCAAATTGAAAATTAGAATGTCCCCCCATTCATATTCAAAGTTATAATGCCCCCCCCCCCCCCCCAATCCATATTCAAAGTTATAATGTTCCCCCTATCTATATTCAAAGTTATAATGTCAGTCCCTATCCATATTTAAAGCTATGTCTGTCCATATCCATAATCAAAGTTATAATATCCCTCCTATCCATATTCAAAGTTATAATGCCAATTGCTATCCATATTCAAAGTTATAATGTCAGTCCCTATCCATATTCAAAGTTATAATGCCAATTGCTATCCATATTAAAAGTTATAATGTCTCCCTATCCATATTCAAAGTTATAATGCCAATTGCTATCCATATTCAAAGTTATAATGTCAGTCCCTATCCATATTCAAAGTTATAATGTCAGTCCCTATCCATATTCAAAGTTATAATGTCAGTCCCTATCCATATTCAAAGTTATAATGTCAGTCCCTATCCATATTCAAAGTTATAATGCCAATTGCTATCCATATTCAAAGTTATAATGTCTCCCTATCCCTATTCAAAGTTATAATGCCAATTGCTATCCATATTCAAAGTTATAATGTCAGTCCCTATCCATATTCAAAGTTATAATGTCAGTCCCTATCCATATTCAAAGTTATAATGTCAGTCCCTATCCATATTCAAAGTTATAATGTCAGTCCCTATCCATATTCAAAGTTATAATGTCAGATCCTATCCATATTCAAAGTTATAATGTCAGTCCCTATCCATATTCAAAGTTATAATGTCAGTCCCTATCCATAATCAAAGTTATAATGTCAGTCCCTATCCATATTCAAAGTTATAATGTCAGTCCCTATCCATATTCAAAGTTATAATGTCAGTCCCTATCCATATTCAAAGTTATAATGTCAGTCCCTATCCATATTCAAAGTTATAATGTCAGTCCCTATCCATATTCAAAGTTATAATGTCAGTCATTAAATTTGTAAATATTCTTGATATCATATTCCTAATATGAAACTTGACTTATTGTTGTAAATAAACTTGATAACATATCCCTAAAATTCTTCTTCTTCTTCTGCGTTCATTGTCAATTTCCCACTACCAAAACGTAACAAGGCCTTTCCAAATAGGAAAACAGGATGTAGTCCTGAGAACGAAATGAGTAGCGTCACTAGTTTACAGATTGCCTGGGATATTTGCACCTTTCATTCTGACACATCTGTCTTCGGTAGATCCCTAATATGAAACTTGACTTTGTTGTAAATATACTTGATATATCCCCAATATGAAACTTGACCTCATATTGTACATATACTTGATATGACAAAAGTGTGACCTTGCCAACAATAACATACCTTGCAAATGCTTGTGGTAGCTCTCCTGTGCCATAAAGAGGAAACAGAAAGGCTGTGTTCCCATAACGACCAAGTGAACGAAGGAACACCTGAGTACTCTTTAGCCCCTGAGAAAAAATAACTATATTTTGTTAATTTGTTAGTCTTCTTAAAATAATCAGTGGCAACTGTTTGGGGGGCTTTTTTTCTTCTGTCACTACTTTCTCTTCTCCTACAAGACTGTTATATGCTTAGACAACTGCATACTGAGTACTGGCACACGAAGACAGATCTCCACACAAAGTTATGGCAACCTTTATCCAGAGAACTGGAATTCGTATGTAAAGGTAAAGGCCGCCGTTCATGGCATAATTAATTTTGCTAGCGCTATTTTTAGTAAGGATTAACTGCGCTACTTTTTATCCTCACTCTCTCGTCTCGAGTCGCCCAACCCCAGTGGCAAGTCAAGGACAAGACGACTATTCGATGCAGGGGACTCCGCATCAAGCGTTCGTGCAAAATACGACGAGTCCGGAATCGAACTCACACCACCTGATCATGAGGCCGACGGCTTAACCACTTCACCACGGAATTCGTATGTAGACACAACAAAAACAGAAAATGCGAAGATGGCAACTTTGTCTTCAATAGCTTCTTTCCATAACAGATTTATTTCAAAATTTCTTTCTTTCCTATTTCAAGAAAATTTATTTGTGTCTACAAGATCTCAGCAATGCTTCTTGAATTGCAAATTAAGAATTTAATATACGCATCCCAACCTCTCTGCAACGTCGTATGGCAAAGGCAGTAGGACATCCCACCTCTCTGCAACGCCGTATCGAAAAAAGCATTAGGATATCCCACCTCTCTGCGACGCCGTATGGCAAGAGCAGTAGGACATCCGTTGCCTCTCTGCGGCACCGTATGGCAAGAGCAGTAGGACATCCCACCTCTCTGCGACGCTGTATGGCAAGGGCAGTAGGACATCCCACCTCTCTGCGACGCTGTATGGCAAGGGCAGTAGGACATCCCACCTCTCTGTGACGCCGTATGGCAAGAGCAGAATGACATCCCACCTCTCTGCGATGCCGTTTGACAAGAGCAGTAGGACATCCCACCTCTCTGCAATACCGTATAGCAAGGGCAGTAGGACATCCCACTTCTTTGCGACGCCATATGGCAAGAGCAGTAGGACATCCCACCTCTCTGCGACGCCATATGGCAAGAGCAGTAGAACATCCCACCTCTCTGCGACGCCATATGGCAAGAGCAGTAGGACATCCCACTTCTTTGCGACGCCATATGGCAAGAGCAGTTGAACATCCCACCTCTCTGCGACGCCATATGGCAAGAGGCAGTAGGACAAAAGAAGAAGGAGAAGCATCATCACTCTTTGTTCTAAGAGGAACCAGCTCTAGATTAAGTAAGTAAATAGGTACCAATACAAGTCTCGTACCTCCTCTGTAGTAGCAGTATCTGTGACCATTGCGATGGCATGCTGCACAAAGTGGTGAATGTTCGGTGTTAGTCTCTTTGATTTCAAGAAATCAACAAATGGTTTTTCTTTGTACTCTGCAAATAGAACAAAACGTGACAAAAATAGATAAGATTTGAGCGTTCTACTACCAAATAATTTGAAATTAATGTATTTCTGCACATGTCTATTCAGGGAGTATGGCTTGGCTTTGTTCGTTCTCAGTCTCCAGTTACCAAGCCCTGGAAAGGGCTTTAAGTAGCAGAATGTAGTCCAGAGAATGCAATACGTTGTAGTTTACAGCTTGACTGCGATATTTGCACCTTTTGGTCCAACACACCCGACTTCAGCAGGCATTTTTGAGTACTGAGTTAGCATTCCATCTTCAACCTCTTCTCCTTAGCCAGTCAGCTCTGTGGCAGCTCTGGGTCTTGGCAGCTCTGGTTCACTTGCCCTGACGCTAGCAGTCAGCTATGGGTACCTGACCGCTGCAGTCCATTCGCTGCTCAGCATCTTGATCCCATTCAGAGAGTATCTCACACTTCTAAGATAATAATAATAAAGTTCGCCTAGGCATCTGAGGGCCGTTGCGTCGGTCGGACGCCACCATGACCAGACAAAACAGCGCTCTGCCAGAACTCGTCTACAGCAATCCCCAGTGGCATGGACAGTGGGAGCACTGCTGTGCCCCGACTGGGCAGAGGGGGTGTCAACCGCAATTCCTTGTGGGCTCCTGGTACTCCGCTGCCTTGGGATGAGTGCTGTGAGGAGGAAGTGTTTGAGTTCTCTTTCTCCTGAGTGGCAATCCGGTGTCAGAGTCTGTCATCCTCCGTTCTCGAGCTCCACCTCTGCACTCCTTGAATGTTTTTGATGGAATTGGCCTGGCGCTGGGAAGCAGCCAAGCGGAACGAGTGTTGACATGTAGGCCTCAATTTCCTCGTTTGGGAGCTAAGCGATATTCAACCAAAAATGGCCATATATCTTTACTAGGCGATGCAAAGATTGCAAACAAAATGCATTGTAACTGGCTAAATACACCACTCAGATGAATAAAGACACTCTCGCAGTAAAGCAGCTCTGCAGAGCAATGACCAGTGCAAATATTAATCCGTTCAGAAACCTGATAACATCTGAAATAGACACAAACACTGGAGCTAATCGTGAGCGCAGCTCAAACTTTATGTCAGCTTTTAAAAGTAGAATTTAAAATAATACTGCGGCAGTACTGTGGATTAAAATAAAGTGTGAAAAACATTGATAGACATGGTCAGACACTGCACTAAGATGAAAACAGAAACAAATTCTATCCTACAATCTGAAGATCTTCATCAAGGACAACAAACAAAAATATGAGCTAACAAATAATAAAGGAAGGGATGAACACATAAAAGAGAGATATGAACACATAAAAGACAGATATGAACACATAAATGAGAGATATGAACACTCAAAAGAGAGATATGAACACATAGAAGAGAGATATGAACACATAAAAGAGAGATATGAACACATAAATGAGAGATATGAACACTCAAAAGAGAGATATGAACACATAGAAGAGAGATATGAACACATAAATGAGTTAGTTGCCCATCACAAGCGATTATGGCGATATAATGAGGACAGCTTTTGTCTTGATGATGTTACTTGCGCTATTTTTAGGATTATAGTGAGGAAGAAGCTGCGCTGATCAACAACCTCACTCTCTAGTCCCGAACTACCTGGGGCCAGTGGCAAGACTTAAGTCAAGATGACAGGAGGTAATTCAGGATGCAGGCACTCTGGAAAAATGTGCGTTTTCGCTCATCACTTTGAGAGGCGAGTGCATTACCTCTCAACCACAGCGACCCTCAGAAATGAGTACGACCAATGTGATGTCCGTCCTTCTATTTGGAACGGAAACATAGTGAGTTACTAAACTCAATTAAGAGATTAAAAGGATGTGTCAATAAGTCCCTGATATTATAGGATTATGGGCATACGATGGTTCAACATGGTTACAAATGAAAGCCTATGGGAGAGAACAGGGCAATGCCAGGTGGAACATGAAATCTCAGGAAGAAAACTAAGCTGGAAAGGCCACACACTGTGAAAGTCTCAAGCCAGTACTCAAGGCAATCCATGTTATACAACCCACAGAGAAAGAGAAACAAAGGAAGACCAGTGGAGGCGAGAACTACAGGATGATACAAAGAGAACAGGGAGAAGCTGGGAAGGAATTAGAGAAAACAGCACAGAACAGGTCTGCTTAGAGGGAAGATTGATGGCCTATTCACTTCAATGTGATAACAGCAAAGAAGAAATGGGCAAGAAAATAAACTCAGCTGGATAGCACATAAGAACTCATCATCTTGTCTCTGATGAGTTCACTCGCAACGTGACTGATGAGTTATTGTATGTCCGGCTAAGTAGTGATGAGTTCTTGTGTGTTCTAGCTAAGTAGTGGTGAGTTCTTGCATGTTTTCCAGCTTAAATACCTTTTAGATACCACGCAAAACTTGTTTATATAGCAATAATATAGCTAAAATATTTCCTATAATTGGCATAGCTCCACCTGACATCAGAAGAAGTGTGACTGGTGAAATTGAATGAGAGAAACAGGAAAACGATCACGGACACCCAATGTTTGGACATCATATCACAAGACTCAATTCCAGGCATAGTTTCCTTAAATCTTCTTCTTCTTCGTACGCAGTCAGACAGTAACCTTTATTTTTTCGAAAAAAGCGGCGGTCATCCTGAGGCTGTCGCCACTGCCATAGAGCTTGTCTTGCAGTTCCACTGGTGATGGCCACATCTGCTCTCTCTGATCCTCGTATGTCGGGCAGTTCTGCAGCAGATGTTCAGCTGTCATTTTACCAGTACCGCACGGGCATTCGTCGGTACACCCTATCTTCAATTTGTTGAATAGGTGGTACCTCAGTCTGTTGTGGTCAGTGCGAAGTCTGAAGACAACGACCTGCTCTCTTCGGTTCAACTGGTAATAGGCATTGTTTTTGGTGTAACCAGTATGTTTGGTTTCCCATTTGGTCGTGTATCTGGCTTTGATAAGCCGTTTTGACTCTTCGTACGTCATACTAGTATCTGTTTGTGGTAGTCTTGCACCTTCTTTTGCCAGTCTGTCTGCCTCCTCGTTGCCTTGGATGTTGCAGTGTGATGGGACCCACTGTACCACTACCCTTTTTGGTGCGGACTGCTGGCACAGTTTGCAGAGTGCTGCTCTTAAGTCATTAAGCTCAGTGTTTTTCTGGCTTTTTAGCACTGTGACTACGGCGAGAGCATCTGTAAGCAGGACTATATGGCTTTCATTTTCACTGTGTGTCACCATTTCTTCCACTGCCGCCCTCAGTGCCTCTGCCTCCGCTCTGAAATTGCTTGTGTACTTACCAGTAGCGAATGACAGTGTTATTTTTATGCCATTTGGTAGGTTCAGGAATGCTCCTGCCCCTCCGTTCTGTGTAGTGTTTGTTACAGAACCGTCGGTGTATGCATGGGTCCAGTCCATGCTTGGGTAGCTTTTCGATATGAAGCTTAGGGTAGTATCTCTCCTTTGTTTCCTTAAATCAACAAAGCCCATTTGGTCAAGCCCTGAAAGTCGTTGCAATGAATCATGAAATGAAATGATACAGGACCCAGGGATCGAGGATCAGGAGGGAACTGCCGCCGGACATCACTTACCCTATTCACTTTGGAAAACAATAAATATACTTTGAACTGCCGTATCATGATGTAGGAGGAACATGAAGGGATGGGGTCTCTCGGACGGCAATACATGTGACTGCGGAGCAGTACAAGGCCCAGGTCATCTGACGATTTGTCCTAACCTTCCAAATACATGTGATGAGAGCAACATACTTAAGGCGAATGACAGCAATTCAAGTTGCTGAACACTGGATGAATGCTATATGACATGGTGCTTGCACGTGGGAAATAAGTAAAATGATAATTGATAAAATCTGATATGATTTGATCCATGATCTGAAATGATATCTGATATTATCTATATGCTTTATCCAGCCAACACTTGGAAGCTCTTAGATTATATTTTGAACATTAAGTACATTTAAAGATTTTCTTCTTGTTATTTTAAAGTTAATTTCTTTTCCCTATTATTAACATTATTTTTTTTTTAATAAACAGACTCTGTAATCACAGAATGGTGGTATAATTGTTTACAGGATAATATACCATGATGACTATTTTTTAAGAGAACAAAAACCAAATTCTTTTTTTTTAAATTAAAAATTTTATAAAAATTATTTAAATTAAATAAATATTTTTGTAATCACATTTTTTTTACTTTACAAAGCATATAAATAAAAAGTGGTAAGAAGACTAAAGTGGAAAAATACACATTGGGGATAACTTTTCAGACCTTTATATTCTTCCGGATTGTTCTCATAGTCTGCAGCAAACTGCAGGAACTTCATCATCAGACGTTTCTCGATAAGGCTAACAATCTTACTGCTGAATACGTCTGCTCTTGAGCATGGCACCTTTAGAATAAGCAAATGTCTGCATATAAAACTAACAGTATGACAGAGACAAGATAGACAAATGTCAGGATAGAACTAGGTCTGGTGATGATGTCCCTGCAGTCTTCAGCAGATACTTCATCACTAGGCCTTGTCTACCACCCTGACAATCTTTCTGTTGAACACATCTGCTCTTAAGCAGATATTGTATAAAATAACAAACAAGAAAATTTACAAACTAAGATATCCTGTTATGTTGTTTGATTTGAACTTTTACATAACCATTGGCAAATAAATTTGCACAGGGCATTTTGTTTGTCACTTTTTTCCGACTGAATTTATGTTTCATGGCCGGTGGTTTTTCAAAGCGTTTTAATCATAGACAACCAGGTTGCAGTAGAAATCGACTAAAAATACTGCTCTTTTGATTGTAGAGAGTTCCAACTTCCAACATGTATGGTTAGACAAAAACAATGGCGATTTTTTAATTTGTTTTAGATTTTGGAAAAGACTTCTGTTTTTCGCTTGGATCTGAAAGTATCTCATTATTGAGAATGGGGGAGTTAAGTTTCTGGAACAGATTTTTTGGAGGTAGATTTATTTAGTTTGTTTAAGTAGATACAATAATTACTTTTATAGTCAAAGTGACAGACGTAGTCATTATGGCAAACATTAATAGTAGTATTAGTATGTTTTTCAGAGAATTTTTTTTCTAACCAAGGGGCTATATGTTTGTGCTATTTTTCACGACTATCACCTTCATCTTCTTGTATCTCAGAAACTAACATACACACAATAACACTAACGTCCTTTATTAATATGTGTCTCTAGACACAAACACACACACACACAAAAATAAGATTCTCAAAAAGTTCTCAAAATCAACAACCATGTCGTGACCTGACATGCAGAAACACTATGCAGATGCAGGAAATAGACGTAATTTTGTAATCTAGAAGGCAAAAGGTTAACTAGCCTTATGCAGCCGACTAAACATCAATAAAAAACAATGAACGTACCTGTTGTAAGTTGTCGTTGAGAAGTGTAAGCACACGACTGACTGTTCTAAACTCACAGTAGCGTGCAACATCAGATTGGATCAACAGCTCAACTATTTCTCCACAGCTGTAGAGGACCTGTAGATAAAAAAGAATAACTTACGACTCAGAAAAACCGGCCTACAGTGTCTCGAAGAGAGAAGAATTCGTGATGACTTAATACAGGTTTAAAAGATGATCAGAGGAATTGATAAATTAGACTATAACAAGTTTTTTTTAAATACAGCCACCTACAATAACACGAGGGCATAGCTACAAGCTGACTAAAGAGAGGTCCAGGTTAGATATTAGGAAATATTTTTTTAGTCAGAGAGTGGTGTCTGCTTGGAATGCATTGCCAGGGGAGGTAGTGGAGGCAGGGACAGTTAATGCATTTAAGAATAAGCTGGATGCGCATAGCTTTTAGAGCAAGGTGATGTAAATGGAACTGGTTGTATACAGACTCTGCAGGGTCTTCTAAACCAGTATAAAAACGTTAAGTTATTCCTAATATCATTCTGGGTCTTATTCTTCTTCGGTGTTCCTTAACAATGTCTCTGAATAGCTTCAACACTGATGTCATCGCCTCGGAGATGCTTGTCCAAAACCGCTCCACCTGGCAAGCTAGCTTTACATAAGGTCATATTGTACAAGACTGCAAAATGAAATATCCCAGAGGCTCAGAAAAAGCGATCTGACCGAAAGAACAGAAAACATGACGACATACAGCCAACTCATCATATTTTGTGTGTTTCAAGTGCAGCAGAGTCTGCCTTGCCATAATTGGATTTTGATATGAGATCATATCTCGCAGTCTGCTTCTGCCCCCATCTGCGCTAGTGGTAGACAACTATTATTAATAGAGTCATAGAATTGGTTAAGCATGCATTTAAACAAATGTTAGTACTAATTTAATATGATTGAAAAAGAACAATAATAAACAATTAGGCACCATCCCCTGCTACAATGGATAAATACCCGTTGTCAGTCCATCACACAAAAAATTTAGGAAGGACTGTTCTACATGACAGAAAGAACAAAAATGTACAAAGCCAACCTACATACCTTTGGGGAGATATCAAAGCAATATCTTCTCCACTCATCTTTGATGTCACCTACTGTCCACTCCTGGGATTTCTGACTTCCAGACTGCTCAGCTATTTCAGCTTCTGCATCCTCGCCAATTTTTGATGTGAGAACAGAATGTGAATCTCCGGCAGCTCCTGACAGATTTTTAACTAGTTCCTCATCCCTATCATGTGACTCCGTCAGTTTCAATTCAGACAAATTATCTGTCTCATCTGTAACAGCAGTATCCCTCAGTTCTTGTTTATTTTTTGTAACCTTCACTTGGACATTTTCTTCAGAGGTTTTCTCTAAATCTTCGTCAACATTCTCCTTTTTTGCTGTATTTTCCGAATCGGACTTTTGAGCATCCTCATTAGCTTTTGAATCTGAATGATTTTCTACCTGGTCCAGTTCATCAAGGTCATGCAGAAACATTGGAGGAGACATTTTAAATCTTGCTTTTGATTTTTTAGCTTCTGCCACTACCTCCTCCTCTGCAGTTCTCTCCCTGAAAGTAAATAAACGTATAATCAACGGATGTCTGCACCACATACGTCGTATTAGATGGACTGAGAGACTAACAAATGTGTGGTAAATAATATACATTAAATGTATAACTAGCGCATGTCTTCGTCACATACTTCATATTAGATAGACAGAGAGAACAACAAATATGTGGCAAATAATATACATTAAATGTATAACGAACACATTATGTCTTCACCACATACTTTGTATTAGATGGACAGAGAGAACAACAAATGTGTGGTAAATAATATAACAACAACTAATAAAGCTGCCAACCTCATCATGTAAAAAAACATTGCAATTATAATGAGCAACGGCAACAGTTCAGATACAGGCTTCCTGTCAAGGGATCAGCTGCTGTTAAAACCTATGCGTTATGTTGGAGTGAAAAGATGAATGATAGCAACAGCAGCGAAGGCGAACTTCGATAAAGTTAGCAAACTTCAAAACCAAGCAATGAGAGTTATAACAGGAGGCATGAAGTCAACGCCAATTGTAGAACTTGAAAAGATTACAAAACTGCAATCCATGACCGATAGAAGAGACTGCAGAGCCCAGCTGTAGTCAGAGAAACTCCGAAGACTGACCGACCATCCAATGCACCAGAGACTAAACAATTTGGGAAATAGGAAACAAAAGCGGAGAAATTTGCAGAAATAGCCAAAGCAAAGATGCACGAAGATCCCATAAACGCACTAACAACACCAAAACCCATCACTACTGTACGAAAACCTACCTGGAGGCAGGATATATTTCCAGAGGTGGTAGAAAATATTCCAGGTATTGGAAACAAAAACTGCCAGACTGAAAAAGAAAGGAGAGATACTACCCTAAGCTTTATATCGAAAAGCTACCCAAGCATGGACTGGACCCATGCATACACCGACGGTTCTGTAACAAACACTACACAGAACGGAGGGGCAGGAGCATTCCTGAACCTACCAAATGGCAGAAAATAACACTGTCATTCGCTACTGGTAAGTACACTTGCAATTTCAGAGCGAAGGCAGAGGCACTGAGGGCGGCAGTGGAAGAAATGGTGACACACGATGAAAATGAAAGCCATATAGTCCTGCTTACAGATGCTCTCGTCGTAGTCACAGCGCTAAAAAGCCAGAAAAACACTGAGCTTAATGACTTAAGAGCAGCACTCTGCAAACTGTGCCAGCAGTCCGCACCAAAAAGGGTAGTGGTACAGTGGGTCCCATCACACTGCAACATCCAAGGCAACGAGGAGGCAGACAGACTGGCAAAAGAAGGTGCAAGACTACCACAAACAGATACTAGTATGACGTACAAAGAGTCAAAACGGCTTATCAAAGCCAGATACATGACCAAATGGGAAACCGAACATACTGGTTACACCAAAAACGATGCCTATTACCAGCTGAACCGAAGAGAGCAGGTCGTTGTCTTCAGACTTCGCACTGGCCACAATAGACTGAGGTACCACCTATTCAACAAATTGAAGATAGGTGGTACCGACGAATGCCCGTGCAGTACTGGTAAAATGACCGCTGAACATCTGCTGCAGAACTGCCCGACACACGAGGATCAGAGAGAGCAGATGTGGCCATCACCAGTGGAACTGCAAGACAAGCTCTATGGCAGTGGCGACAGCCTCAGGATGACCGCCGCCCTATTTCGAAAAAATAATGGTTACTGTCTGACTGTGAACGAAGAAGAAGAAGAAGGATGATAGCAAGAGCTTGGATTCAGGCTTCCTTGAAATGGGGCCAGCTGTAGTGGTGGCCCATACTTCACATGAGAGAAAAACGGTGAATGATTACAGCTGGAGAGAAAGTGGATATGAGTATGACAAACCCTCAGATAAAAGACTGGCAGTATACAGACATGCACTGCATAAGAACTTACAGGGCGAGAGACATGTGGGGAGGTCAAAATAAGAAAAATGGAGGGGAAAGTGGTAAAGACAATTTGTGAAGGATGCAGGAGGCAAGTGCGACTGGTGAAGAAGAATGGAGACAGATGAGATGAATGGAGAAAGGGGATCAAGATGCTGAGCAGCGCATGAGCTGCAATGATCAGCGACTCATAGCTGACTGCTAGCGTCAGGGCCAGCGAACCATAGCTGCCAAGACCCTTCTACACCTCCACGCGGTGATCCTGGATAACAGGCTGCAGCAGGGCAGACTGGCTAAGGAGAAGGGATCGAAGAGGGAATGCTAACCCGGTACTCAAAAAATGCTTGCTGAAGTCGGATGTGTTAGACCGAAAGGTACAAATATCGCAGCCAAGCTGTAAACTACGACACAACGCATTCCGTTCTCTGGACTACATTCCGCTACTGAAGCCTTTTCAGGGTTTGGTAGTGGGAGATTGAGAATGAACGAAGAAGAAGAATGGAGAAAGAGGAGGCAAAAGAAACTGATGAGGAAGAATGGAGAACGAGGAGGTAAAGACAACTGGTGAAAAAGAATGGAGAAAGAGGAGATAAATGGAGAAAGAGAAGATAAAGGCAACTGATGAAGTAGAATGGATAAAGGGGAGGTGAAGGAAACTGATGAAGAAGAATGGATAAAGAGGAGGTGAAGGAAACTGATGAAGAAGAATGAATAAAGAGGAGATGAAGGCAACCGATGAAGAAGAATGGATAAAGAGAATGATTTAAAATATCAACAGCTACACAGATAACAAACCAAAGAACAAGTCAAGTCCCAAAAACACATATGATATACTTGGACAGATGAAATGATAGGATTTATTAAAACAAGACATAACAAAAAAGGTAAGAATTGAAATAATATGAATAAACATAATATTTAACTACTAAATAGCCATCACTACATTAATACTACCAGTGATGACGTCCACTGAAAGGATTTATAGAGCGAAGAAATAATGGCAACTTGACCTTGCAGTCATGATGCCCTGTACAGACTAGGTTTTTATTTTACCTCCGACAGAAAAAAAATGTATGCACTACCAAGGATTTGAACGCATGTCCTCTTGGGCAAAGACAGACATTGAAATCGCTCCTCATTTAACATATAACTTAAATACTGACTGCTGTAAAACCTTATTTACCTGATAACGAATATTTTAAACTCATGTAAATCATACCTGATGTAAAACTGAGTTTTGATGTTCAAAGCACAAGGAGGTTCAAGTGGTAGAACAACTGCCTTCTCCCCTTCTTTCAGCAAGGGTTGAATGTCTGTGAGGTCACCTGACTCAGGTAACGTACTTGTTTTTTCCACAAGGCTCTGAAGGCATGTTATAAATGCATATATATATATATATATATTAGACATGAAAGAAAAATCAATACATATTAGCTGAACTGAAGCTCACAAAGGAAGAGAAGAGCGAGAGGGCCAAAGAATAACTGGTCAAGAGTAGTGGAAGAAGTGGTCATGGCAGGAGGAGTCTCAAGGACAGAGCAAGTCTCAAAGACAGAGCAAGTCTCAAAGACAGAGCAAGTCTCAAAGACAGAGCAAGTCTCAAGGACAGAGCAAGTCTCAAAGACAGAGCAAGTCTCAAAGACAGAGCAAGTCTCAAGGACAGAGCAAGTCTCAAAGACAGAGCAAGTCTCAAAGACAGAGCAAGTCTCAAGGACAGAGCAAGTCTCAAGGACAGAGCAAGTCTCAAGGACAGAGCTTAAGATGATGGTACAACCCTATGTTTCAAGTAAAAAAACAAAAGTCAAGATTATGAACACATCAACTCTGAAAGAACAAAACTATGATAATTAGCAACGTAGATTCAGAACCTGCTCTACAAATAGAAATAACTGAACAAACACAAAACAGGATAAGAGCTTCTATTATAACTTAACATGCCGCCGAAGACGGATGTGTCGGACCGAAGGTGCAAATATTGCAGTCACGCTGTAAACTAGCGACACAATGCATTCCATTCTCCGGACTACTTCCTACTTGTGAAGCCCTGGTCAGGGCTTGGTAGAGGGAGATTGAGAACGAACGCAGAAGAAGATAACAACATATTTTTACTGGTTTAGAAGACTCTACAGAGTCTGTATACAACCAGTTCTTTTTTTGTAGGGTGATTTTTAACCTACGTGAGAGTCCATTTTAATAGACTCAAACACTAGAGCTAAGTGGACCCGCAGCCAATTAGGCGCCATCTGCTCTTAACAAACCACCTGGGTAATGGTACAAATAACTTGTGAAGATTTCTAACTTGAATTTTGTCTGCGTAGCGGTCATTAAGCCTACTCTTTTTTTATTTTCAACTGTGAAGGAATTTTTAACATGCTCATCACTGAACACATGGGTCTGATCTCATTACCCAGAGATCAGGGGAATTTTTACCAGAAGATCCATGTGAAATAAATCCCGGTCTTCACCGTGATTCGAACACACGACCTCCGGCACCCGAGGCTGACACCTTACCTCAAGGCCACTGAGTCCCCCTTATCTAGAATATGTATTCACGGAAGATGACAGATTCAACATGGAAATCAAGAAGAGAGCATGGATGATAAAATCTGTTTTCACCAACAAGTCATATATTGAACATCCAAACAAATAACTCATAACTAATTAAAAATGAGAGTGATTGGATGTTAAGTATATTCATTTTGTTCTTATGACGGAGAAATGTGGACAATGAACAATTAATTGGAGAAAAGAATTGATATCTTTGATATGTGGATATATAAAATGAAAGGGTACAACTCGTTTAAAGAAAGGAAAACAAGAAAGTCAGGCAGATAAGATATTTTAGTCACAACAAAAGACATAACACTTTGTTGAAAACAATACTGGAAGAAATGGAGGAGGACAAACGTGTCAAAGGTAAACAGAACTATAAGTGGGAGGATGAAATAAAATGATGGACAAGAAACAGCAAGCAAAATGTCACCATCATGACAAGAGACAGAGTAGCTTCGATGTGGAGACGATACCTAAAATGAACTGATGTTTCAAGGGGAACTAGAAAGGGTAAGCCAGGTAAGTTGCAAACGAATTGTAATAATATATACTTGCAATCTTAGCAATAGCAAGAAAACAAATAATGGTGGAATGGTGATTTGGAGAACCTAACTTAAAGCTGAAATTGTTGTTTTATTATTAGTGAAGGACTAAAGAGATATTTAAACAAATAAAACTGCCATTCTTTCCAATTTATTCCATAATACCTAATATTTTAACTCCTGCGGTGTAAAAAAAAGTGTCACTGATTCGAAATGTGACTTAACTCTTTCATGACTGATGACCGATATATTGGACAATGATTTAAACCCCAGAGGACCATTAACCGATAAATCGGATTTTGTTTTGTAGAGTTGTGATTCAGGTTTTGTGTTAAACAAACTACTTAAAAAGTACAACCAGAACTAGAACAGCTTCCGTTCGTGACATTTGAGTCGAGCGACACGTGTTTTGGTACTGAATAAGTGATATTTTTGTGTTTAGAAGTAGCTAAACTGTTTTGTTGATTCCTAAAAAATAATGGCAATGCCCACTGCTTCTACTAGACCAAATTTGGAGATAAATGCATCAAGTGAACGGTGTTTTGAGGGACTTTGGATACTATTCTGCAAAATTACCAGAAAATTGAAATCAACAATTCAGTCCAATGAAAAAGGATGGTGAGTTACAATATTTTGACTTATAAATTATCTACCGTTTAAATTTTTTTGTGTGTACAACATAATTATTTTTTCAAATAATGAAATATCAGCAATTTACAGATATTTTCATTTTCTGAACCCATTTTTTTTTACAATGCTATATAATATTATTAATACTATATTTGTCTATGCCATGGTGTGTAATAGTCAGTTGTAAAAGGGATGCAGTGAAATTTTGCTACAGCTGAAAATTAATTTGGTCCAAACCTAAAAAGAAACAAGTCATGAAAGAGTTAACTTAAACATTCTAGTTTCTGTTGGAACAGGCAACTGCAAGAGCTGCTCTTCACCGAGTTCTGAACTGCGCCCATTAGACACAAGCTTTACCAGTCACCTCTTTCATTGGTTTTTTTTTCACCAAGTGTTCTTAGATCTTCCAACTTCAACATGGATGACAGTCTACACCTATCCTGAACTAAGTATCTGTTTTAGGTGTCCATATCTCTATTTTGTGTGTTAGTTATTTTTATGTGTAGTCTACTGTCTCTGATAAAGGCATTTTGGTCATAAGGTTATCTGAACCACACCAATACATGTTTTTATACTCCTAGATCTCCCCAGTGTTTTCTTCTCTTGTGAGTTCCATTTCAACAATCATCAGGTTATATTAACAGGTTAATTTCTGAACATGTGTCCTATCCGTATCCATTTCATATTCCCAATCTCTAATTGTATTTGTTGCTATCATGTTCTTTGATACAGATCTGTTCTTGAAACTGCAACTGACCATCTTATACAAAGTATCTGAAGGAGACATCTATGTGCTGAGTCTGGATGTGATACTCTCAGTTACATTCAAGTGTTTAAAAGCTATATAGTATGACTGCTTTAACATTAGTTGTTACTGATCTTATTTTCCTGAGAGGATGCTGATGAGTGGATAAAAGGAACTGAAAACAAATCTGGCTTTGTTAACACTTAGTATACGCAGCCAAAAACCACGATTTTACACGCCTATTTTTCTACGAAAATTTTCACACCTAACTGCTGTGACAAAATTATTCATATATCTGTTATCTTTTATTGTGTGATCATGTTTTATATATCAAAATGTTCAGGAATGATTGCTCTTTTTAGAAACAGTGCAAAAAGATGTCTGTACAGTGAAGTTGCATGCAAAAAATTATGTAATGTGTAAACAAAAATTAAAAACAATAAATAATTTGTCAACATTTTTTCACTTACCATTTCATTCAAATGAATCCTTCACAATGTTGACACACAAAAATTCTTTCTTTTGATAATATATCCATATTTACCCAATATTGGGAAGTTTCATCACTCTTGGATCAGAAATAACATTATTATGACCATTCAGCAGTGTTTGGTAAATTGAAAAATAAAATGGCACAAATTCTCTAAGAAAAAAAAAATTATCTATGTACAGCTGATTTTAATTTACATTTATTTCAAATGATGCTGTTCAAAACAGTGATTTGGATGAAGAAATGGCTGGTCTGGGCATCCTTGACAAAAAAATGTTGTCCTAACTCTAGCATTTGGAGTACTGCAAACAATACATTGACGACACAGTGTAGACTTTTTGATAATGTGTCTTTTTCCACTGTGTCTGTTTGCATGGCTGCTGATGTAAGGTTCCACCTGCAAGCTGGGCGTCTCTGTAGCTGCAAAAAGGCGAAGCTCAGAAACTAATTGCTTTTTAAATTGTAGATAGGGCTGCTTTTTTGTGTTTGCAGGCCTCGTCAGGGCATGCAAAATAAATGAATTCAGCTGAGCTACTTCAAAAATCCAAAAGAAAATTTTCTTCCACCATTTCCTTGTTCTTCTAGTGAAGGTACCATATGTTGCGACACACTGATCAACCTTATCACACCCATTCATGCGGTAGTTGTAGTCATCTATCATTGATGGTTTATCCTTCACTACACCAGAACGACTTGTTAAACGTTTGGTGGTCACCGAGGCTTCACTAGAGACAAGCAAGCATTGTTTTTTAGCCTTCTTGTCTCTGAACATCACGCAGAGGAATGTTCTTTCTATATGGAGAAACCATTTCATTTGTAAAAAGGACAATTTTGTTGTCTTGAAAGCTTGTGGAAAATCTCTGCGGTTTATGTTGACCGTACCAGTGTAGTAATGGCCATTACTGGTAAGGTACTGCAGCAGCGGATAGCTGGTGTAGTAACGGTCAGCATAAATGTGATGGCCTTTCCCACAAGGTTCTAAAAGCTTGTCAAATATTTTGACGGCTTGTTGACTGCTTGGATCTAGGTCTGGATTGTAAGATGTATTGCTGCCAAAATATATCAATATGTTGACAACATAAGCAGTGTTGCTGTCGCAGAGGCCAAAGGTTTTGACGTGGTATTTTTTTGGCTTTGATGCATTGAACATCTTATGGGCCCACCTTCCCTTCCATCCAATGACCATTTCATCCACAGAAAGTTCCTTGAATGGGTAATAGGATTTTTGAAATTGAAGTAGCAAGCTCTGCACAAATGGCTCAATTTTGGCTTTGCCCTGCGAATCAGGATTGCTTACATGAAACATTGTATGGTACAAAGCTTGGAACCTGTCCCTCGTGAATACCTTCCTGAACCAAGGTGTTTCTGTAGTCTCATCATGTGCCCAGTAGTCACTAATTTTAGGCTTCTTTAAATAGCCGATAACAGTAATGACAACAAAGAATTTATGTAGCTCAGGCACAGTCACTGGTGACCATGTTAGAAAAACTGACCGTACTGCAGTTGTTTCTTTCATTGCCAGGCACCGTTGGGCCGCATAATCATTTACTGACCTGACAAGGTCTTCCATAATGGCATCAGTAAATAAAGCTTTAAAGCAAAATAAGGGTGATGCATTCTCTGGAATAATGTCAGGATTGACACCAGGGATTCTTGGCTGAGGTGGAATAAACCGAAAGGTATTGTCTGTGCTGCCCTCAAATACCTCCCTCCATTGCCCTTCATCACTAACCTGAGCGTCTGCCCTAGTAGTTGCCATTGGGACAGGAGACACTGTAGATGGATCTACTGTACTGCTGGTACTAGTACTAGGCCTAGGACCAGGATTCCTATCAAGTACAGATCTTGACCTTGCTCCTCGTCCTCTCTTAGGCATAGGACCTTTACCCTTTCCTCTACTATGGATGAGAGACTCCTCCTCTTGCTCACTCGAACTATCCCTGGTGGCACTGTACAATGATGTATTTCTAACATCCCCTTCTTCTTCTGAATGAGAACTTTCACTGTCAGTGTCAGAAGTCATGTCATCTGTATCTTCTTCAGCCCAGATTTGAATCATCTTAGTGGCCTGAACAGCAGAAAATCGTGCGCCACGAGAATTGGTAGAGGAAGCCATTTCTTCAAATGAAAAAAAAAGTTAAAAAAAATCGCTACTTTCGTTAGATTATTGAACAAAATGTGCCAAATTAATTCTCAAAAGCTTACCAAACCACGCCGTAAGATGCTTAAAAGGACAGGAACAGGAAATGACGTTGCAGTAGTTTAAAATGTTGGATAGGAAATAAAAATATTTAAAACTTGGCGTTGGTACATTTCGAGCGACAACGCCCATTTCATGGAAACAAAATATCACTGACGCACTTTCCGATAACAATTTATTATGAATATTTCCTTCCGAATTAGAACTGTCCATGCTAAATATTTCTTTATCTACATGTCTGTCTATTTCAAGTCATGGTTGAATTATCTGTGAGACACGTACTGCCGAAAATCGTGTCCCACGAGAATGGGGAGGGAGGACGCCATTTCTTCAAGTAAAAAAAGTAGACAAAATAACTTTGTTTACATTTTTATTTTTTAATTTAGTAGTACATAATTGATAATAATGTTAACTCACGCTCTAGAAATGGAATCTGAAATGGCGTTGTTGTGGGTTTATACTTGCTGGATTTGGATTAAACCCATATTAAATACATTTAATACGTTGCAAAGAGTGCGAGCCACGCTATTTGGCTTAATGTAATTCCGTGGCTGCCTAATCGACACGTCATTTGGCGGGTCGGAATTTAAGGGTTAATCTTGTCATCAAAATTTTGGTTTGTTCAATTTATCTAATCATAAACTTTATGTGGCATTTTTGTTTGTTATCTGTTTTTAATTTCCTTACTTCAAAATGTGTTCAAAAATAATGACTTTTCTAACAATATTTAACACCAAAGTTAAATCTTGCAAACTCACTTCATTTCTTTGTTTCCAAGTTTCAATGGCCTGCAAGTTGAAGTTTGCATAAGTTCCACCATAATAGTCATTTCTGAAATGAATATTTTTTTAAAATTAATCTTATTAAAACAAAAAAATAAAATATTAAACTAAATGGCTATTAAGAACATATACATAACAATAACTAACTTGCCCTGCCACTCTATTTGGTAAAGCACATGTCCAATATTGCAGTTAGCTCCCCTTTATTACACAAGAAAAATATCAGGACAGTCTGATTCCAGTAGTTTTATAAAAATTGTTTTTACATGAGGCAACTAAGGATGGCACATTTGTCAAATAACTGAGATGATGAAAACCTGTACCCTGGACAAAAAAAGGGGCCAGGACTCATTCGCCCTGATAAGGACAATGTGACGCTGTGTCGCAGTTTACAGCAAGGCTGTGATTTCTGTGTCTTTCGGCATGACATGTGTTATTTCGACTGGTTTTTTTTTAGTACTGGGCTTGTCTTCCCACTCTGATCCCTATCTCATGGCCAGACAACACCAGTGACTAGTGCAGCCTGTTTCCAGGGCTGTCACGCAGAGACAGAAAAGGGTTTTGTTTAGCTATGGTTCACTGACCCTAATGCAAGCGGCCAGCTATGAGTCGCTGGCTGCTGTCAGCTCAAGCACTGCTGCATTCTGGCCATAATGTAGTTCTAGATTTATGCTAGAGGAATGTAATGAACAGATTAGTCAGCTCTATTTAAACTGTTAATTTAAAAGGTAATGATATAAATACTTATGTCCTACAAGCTGCATTGCTGAAAAGTATGTTTCACGATACAGATCTCAACCTATTTCTGGAATTATAAACGGGGAGCGCGTGGGCTGGTGGTTAAGTGACACTGCTCATAACCAGAAGGTGCTGGGTTCGATCCCCATCACAGCACCGGCCGTTACCCCAGGGAAGCAAACTCTTAGAAAATGCAGGAGGAAGCAGACCCCTTACATAAAATGCATGCTGAAGTCGGATGCACTGGGCCGACAGGAGTAAAATAAAAACCACAGTGCAACGCACGCCGCCTTGGGGATTAAAAAAATAAGGTGAACGCCAAAAAAATATAAATGGCTCCACAAATCATAACTCAAAGTATCACTATTAACTGAGATCTACATTTAAACTAAATAATGCATTATAATATAATAAGATATGTGTATACATTTTTATAATAACAATAGACCATGGTTAGCAGAATGAAAAGCCAATTCCTGTAGACTCTCAATAATCTCTGATAATTTCAGTATTTAATGAGGATTGCACAACAAAAAAAACCATGTTTAGCATATAATTCTTACAAAGGTCAACAGATGGAACTTTGGCCAAAGATTGCACAGAAATGATGCATGGCTGTACATAATCAAGAACAGCAAAAACCAGTACAAATTACAAGAAGTCATACTTATTGACAAGTATGTGATGGGCCAAGCTACAATAATGACCACATAGTTTTCTCACCTATCAAGATGTAAAACTTTCAAACCTATTCTTGAGAATGCTGCGGCCACTATTGTCTCTGTCAAACCTGAAATAGTGTCAACCAGATTAATCTTACAGTAGGCCCTCTAGTTGTAAACAAATCAGTCTAGTAAAACATTTGACAATACCTAAAACTAGAAACAATAAAACGTTCACAACAATTCTAGTTTTAGTAGACCTGTACTTCGACAGAAACGTATGCCTTTATGCAGGTATCAACTCTGGTGTGAGCTGAATGTAGCTGGAAGGAGGATTTCCTGTTTAGCGGGCTAGGATCATGCAGTTTATTACTCTGTTGCGTTGGAATAAGTGCCGCGGAGGGTGGTTAACCTGATGTGTGAGTCTATCTTAATAGACTCAAACACTAGAACAGAATAGACCCACAGCCTGTTAGGCGCCATCTATGCTGCTATTAACAAACCACCTAACTAAGGACGGTGGTATCCCATATCACACAGTCGCCTCTTATGACATGCTCTATGTGGGGCAGTGGTGCTAGTCTTGTCCTTGTCATACACAATGACCCTGTCAGACCACTTGCGTTATTCACAACAATAACAGCTAAAATTACCCTTTTTTCAGTCTCCATTGTAAAAATCGACACCTTCATATTATAAAAACCTACCAGCTAACCTACTAAAAGAGGCCAATTTTCAAACCTATAAAATTAAAGCATTTCAAGATTGTCCTTTATTTTTATTTTGTTTTTCTTCATGCATACAGGTCATCACCGCTTTAAAGTGGGGGTTAGATTACAGCAAAAAATTGCAGTAAAACTTATTATTCTCTTGCAAGTGCGTAACAAAGTCTAATAACATGAGTACAATCAAATCAATTAAATGCTTTTTGGTTCTCTTTGTAGCCAAATCCTACAATATTGACCTTTAAATGAGCAAAATGGGACCCATTTATGACCAGAAACAGTCAAATGACTGCTAAAGCTCGTGAACACGTCAAAATGTAAATTCCTAAGATCTGGAGGAAATCTCATGTGATTGCACTGATAAAACCAGGAAAACCACCTATCAAACCTAAGAATTTCCGTCCAGTATCGATGTTATGTCACATGCTCCTGAATCGCATCTCCCCCTTGAAAGACAAGAAGCTGATCAAGGAACAAGCTGGTTTCAGACCTGGAAGATCTTGCAGCAGTCAAATCCTTAAGCTAACACAATTAATAGAGGATGGTTACGAGGGCAAACAGGTTACAGGAGTGGTCTATATTGATCTAAGTGCAGCATATGACACAATAAACCATCAGAGACTACTATCAAGGAGATACACCATGACAAAAGACTAGCATCTGACCAATATCATCAAATGCCTCCTTAAAAATAGGCGATTCTATATAACTCTGGGGAAAAAAGACAGCAGATGGTGAAATCAAAACAACGGCCTAGTACAAGGACGTGTCCTAGCACCCATGCTATATAACATATATACTAATGACCTACCCATGGACACAGACACAAGGAAATTCATCTATGCTAATGACACAGCAGTTGCTGCCCAGGGAAAAGGGTTTGAGGACGTGGATAGCAAACTGCCAAGGTCTCTCAATGCTCTTGCAGAATACTACCACAAGAATCACCTTAAACCAAATCCCAGTAAAACCCAGGTATTTGCCTACCACCTCAGAAACAGAGAGGCAAAAAGAAAATTTCAGATTAGGTGGTAAAGTCAGGAGCTTGAACACTGCACGGCTCCCAAATATCTAGACGCGAAATTAGACCGCATATTGTCTTACATACCGCACTGCCAAGACACAAAGCGTAAGATACATGCAAGAAATAATATAATCGGAAAACTGACCGGCACAACATTGGGGGTACAGCCATCAGCCCTTCGGACATCTACACTTGCCTTGTGTTTCTCCGTAGCTGAATACACTGTGTCAGTCTGGAAAAACTCTGCTCATGCAAAACTAGTTGATACAGCAATAAATGAGGCGTGTCGGATAGTACCAGGGTGCCTAAAACCCGCCCCAATTGATAAAATATACCCCATTATTGGCATAGCCCCCCCCCCCCCCCCTGAGATCCGAAGAAGCGTCACAGCAGAAATTAAATGAGAAAAACAGGAGCACAACCCAAGGCATTCAATGTTTGTACATCAGGAACAAAACACAAGACTCAAATCCAGACATAGCTTTTTAAAAACAACAAACCCCATACACACAAACCCTGAATGTCGCCATATCGAGAGGTGGCACGAATTGGCGCATGCCCCAGAGATGGAACTTTGGGAGGAACCTGTTCCTGGACACCATCTACCATACACAACATGCAAGGAGTTGAACAGACTCTGACCTGGTGTATCATGGTGCAAGAGGAATATGAAGCAATGGGTATACACAGATGATGTGACACATGTGATTGCGGCGCAATACAGTACCCAGACCACCTGATGACCCAACCTCCAGGAAACATGCAATAGGCGCGACATGTTGGAGGCAAATGGCAAGGCAATACATGTCACTGAATACTGGATGCAAGATATATAATGTGGTTCTTGGACACGGAAAGTAAGTAAGTACAATACTGACCAGTCCATATCTATGATGTTTTTGTGGTTTGAAGTTTCACTGCGGTTTAGCCAGTTCCATGTTCAACTACCTTAGTCACCTCTGGAAGGTTACAATTTATTTTTTGCAACTTCCTTATCACTTTGATGTTGTGAAGTGACTTCTTTTCCTAAACATATGAAGTCAAACTTTACTAGATGTTAGTTTTTCTTAAGCATATTGCTCTCCGCTCTCTGCCTTCATAGCACCGTACAGACCTAGGACATCTTTAATCCACACCAACATATTTTAACATCCACAAAGGGACTATCCTGCTTTCTAATCACTTATATGTTCACAGTTGCTACAGGACTTCGGTTTCAATATGGTTGTTGTATTCTGAGGTGGCTAATCTTGTTTATCTAATTTATAATATATTTTAAATGTCATTACTAATTGCTGCCATCTATTGTAATTGTTTTTTATGGCTGAATATTGGTTTTTAGTAAAAAAAAAGATACTTATAATATAAAGTGTATGAAGATCAGGGTCATTAGAATGTTTGCTTCAAGCCACAAAACTGACAAAGTACATTTCCAAGTACGTGCAGATGTAAATTCAATTAACTTAACGTCTTTATACTGGTTTAGAAGACTGCAGAGTTTATATGTAACCAGTTTCATTTACATTTCCTTGCTCTAAAAGCTATGCGCATCCGGTATATTCTTAAATGCATTAATTGTCCTTGCTTCTCCAATATGATGTCATGGCTTCTTACTTAGCGGTCACAAGACATATACATAAGTCAACTAACTGATGCCTTGCAGTTGGGCTGTGGACAGTCAAACGCCATGGAAGCAGCCCCAGAATATGGCTGTAAGAAGCTACTCGTGTCTAGTATACACAAGAGACTGGAGAGTCTCACCTTGATGAAGAGAAACTCCTATATGCTCCTTCTAAGTGGTAGAGATAGGGCAATGTGTTGGGTGCAACTAATGCAGCCTTGTAGACCGAGTATCAACCGATATAAGTGGTCTACTCTGCGGATGAGCTTGTCCTGTCTGCCAGAAATGGTTAACAAAAGGTGGCTGTCACAAACCACCCAGGTGGATGTGGAAGGCAAGGGGAAACCACCACATTAAATTCCCCAGAAAGGTCTACGGTATGTCATAATGTATTAATTACCCTACCGGCAAAGATGGGATCTCAGATGATCCAGGTGTTGTGCACGGCAAGAGAGATAACAAGGTCTCTCAGGTCGTCATCAAGCGAAGTCCTTGTTTCAATATAGCGACTTGGAATGTTTGTACAATGATGAAGACGGGAAAGTTGGAGAATATCAAAATGGAGATAAGACCACAAATAAATATACTTGGATTGAGTGAGACATGGAAAGAGGGGGAATATCAAAGAGAGGAATATAATATAATACACTCAGGAAGTGTCAGGGGTCAAGGATGAGTAGTCTGCATATTAGAAAAACAGTCAACAGCTGCGCTGAGAGAGGTGACCATAAAAAAACAAATATTTATTAGATAACAAATGGTTTTGCACCTGGTAAACAGTCATAATACAATATATATGCTCACATCAGCACATGATGAAGAGAAGGTCGATGAGATGTATAATACTCTATAGGTAATACAACAACGACCATAGATAATGCAGTGATAATGGGAGATTGGAATATGGTTGTTGGACGGGCTATGAGAGGGACATAGTTGGGAAGAATGGACTAGATACTAGGAATATAAAAAAGACTGATAGACTTCTGCCACCAGGAAAACTATATAATAACTAATACCTGTAATCAAGTCCTGAATAGAAGAAAATACACATAGAAAAGTTCTGGGAATCTGGGGAGATTGGACGTGTTTTAAATGTGATGCTACCATAGAATGGACAGAGTGAGTTGGACAGAAAAAAGATCTAATAACAATGTACTCACCGAAGTTGGCACACAAAGACAAATATTGCATATAATACAAAAACATCGGTTAAGTTGCCTGGGTCACAATATGAGACATGAAAGTCTTCTACAGAAGATATTAGAAAAGATTCAAGGGAAGAGAGGGCCAGGGCGTCAAAGACTTTACATCAAAGGCATGCAGGGACATTAAAGTACGAGCCTATGCTGAAATGAAGAGAGCTGTAGAGGATAGGGTCAAAAATAGAGACATACTCAAACAACCTTACAAACAGTCTCCGAACTTAGCAACCAAATGAATTAAATGAATCTCAAAGTGAAAAGAAGTAAAGCATGGATGTTTTACTACATGGTTTACTATTGCATTGAGAACATTAAACAAGTGCAACTTTCATATTTGGGCCAAATTATTACAGAACATGTTCATTGTGACATTGAAATTAGAACTAGGATCCGATTGCACTAGCAGAAACGGAATTCCATGGAAAAAAAATGTTTTAATATCAAGATTGTCAATTAAACTGCATAAAAGAATAATCGCCAGACATATTTCTATCTGGTCTGTGGCAATTTACGACTCTAAAACATGGACTAAACAAAAAAAGTATGAAAAAAGACCTTAGAATCTTTTGAGGTGGATGCAATCAAAGAGTGAGCTAGACAGGTAAAAGGTCAAATGAGCAAGTGCTTAACGATAGACATCTATTCTAAGAGTAAGAGTATAAAATTAAAAAAGGCTTGGTCACAAGAGACACTGGTGCCTACTCCTAGTACTAGTCTACTTACTACTATTAAATATAGACCTTACGGCAAGGCACCGCAAGGCAAGATTCTATTAAAGAAAAGGGCATCCAAGAAACAAGTAATTTATTATATAAATTACTTAAATTAGTCCAGATTGCACAGACGCGAAAGTCGGAAAGAACATCAGGTTCAGACTAATCATATGCTGAGCCGAAGAGATTAGAGATCTATCGCCGGGAAGAGAAGGTATTGGGTCAGTGAGTAACGTGACATGATGATCAAAAAAGAGACTTCAACACGCTAGTTAGTAGTTTACGTACCGTACGTCGTGACTAACAACTAACATTAATAACAATAGAACAGATTATTATTTATAAATTATTATTAACTAACATTGAACTACTCCTACAGTACTGAGTACAAATTACAAACACTGATAACAAGCCTGATGACGAATCATAATTTTCTACACGACTACAAGTACAATGTTCAAAATTCATTATACTTTACCTGTTCCTACAACAATTATATCGAACTCATTCGGGAGGTCATCGCTGGCCATGATAACGTCCTGACACACTTCTTCCAACAGTGAAACAGAAATGGTTAATTTCAATTTCAGATGTTTGTTATTTGTATGCCTGACGGAAGTAAACACCCAATTTTACAGTGAGAGTTCTTTCTCTTGCTTTCTAACTTTAAAAAATAAAAAGATACAATTAATAATTTAATTACTTAATATTCTGAAAATACAGAAAAGTTTTAATTTAAAATCTTTGCTAGGATAATAGTTACTATAATATATTTCGGTTATAAGGGAACTGTCGTTTAACCAGTTTTCTATTTCATTTCTAAAATATTATTTGTCTTGCTTCCTCAAGAGTTGTCAAGTTTAGTTTTTATTGTATGCTCTCTACCCTTGACCTTTGTAAAGGTGAACTAGCTCCGAATGTGACTTGACTTCGAAATCTTTAACAAATTCAAAATGGTTGGACCTGAAATTTCTCGTCGTTTGCCACATTATCCACAACTCAAAATTACATTTTTTCAAGGCTTTGGAGCTTTTATGCTTCTGGGCGTTTCATATATGCACAATTACTTGGCAAAAAGACCTATGCGTGCCTGTAAGTAAGTTTGCAGAATAGTTTAGTCATTGCCGATGTAAGATTATTAATATTATTATTGCTACGCCTTACTTACTAAAAATACTAACTGTTTAGTGTTCTAGTCTCAACTGGGCCGATGTGTTTTGGCCAAAACAAAGCATGGATTTCAGTAGAAATCAGTCTGATGAAGATCAGGACAAGATAACTAGAGAAATGCTGACCTGAACAATTAGCAAATCTAGTACTGCAACAGCTAAAACTAGTAAAATTCAGTGATAACAATTACATGTTGTGTTGGCCCCAGAGAAGAGGATAAGGGATAAGATTAAGAATACAACAATAATAAATATTGATGCCATAGCGATAGATGCAGAAAAATCTGCGGGTGCAGAGAATATGAAATATCTATTTAACCTAACCAGGAAGCTAACAGGAAATATATATAAACAGGTGAAAAGCTTTATACAAAATTACAGAATATATATTATATAATATAGCACTTGGCGACATACTAAGTCAAGGTAAACATTCCGAAGAGCTCTAAAACCGCTCATTTCCTCACAACCCTTCAGATATTCAATTTGGAATTATACATGCAAGTTAGTTGTGACATGGAAGAAATGATTTCTGTCTCTGAAAGATAGCATAGCAGCCAGCCTGGATGAGATCTTGATGGAGGCGATCAAACTTACTAATCAAAGCAGTTTTAGCAGACATCCCTACCCCCACCAAAATGGTATATATGATCTATTTGGAAAAGTATGGGAGATGGAAGAGATATCAGCGTACTAGAGAGGTGGCATTGTCATCAAGTTACCAAACAAGGGTGATCTACTTCATTGAGTTATTATAACGCTATTTTCAGTGCCAGCACAAATTTCTAGCAGGATAATCCTGGAAAGACTTATAAAAACCATTATGTAGAGCTGAGGGAGGAGCACGCTGGCTTTTGGCAAAATTGGTCCAGCAATCAATCAAAACCCTTCCAACTTCCTGTGGAGCATAGGTCTTCAACAAATACTTGCCAAGTCTTCTGATATCAGCCATCATTTCTAGCTCCGTCCCATGTCTTTCCTGCCATTTTTAAGTTTGTCTCTACTTCCCTTTTCCATGAGTGTAGTTCTGCTCCTATTTCTCTTGTCTTGAGGATTCCAGAACAGTGACTGCTTTGTAATTCTGTCAGCTGTTTTCTGTAATGTGTCCTATCCAGCACTTTTTCTTTATCATATGTCTAGTCCCACAGTTTTATATTAGTGACATTATACCATTTTATTCTCTCTATTCAGCGCAAGCAGCCATTGATGAAAACTTGGACCTTTTTAGTTGTACTTTTCATTGTTCCTACATCACAGAGCCATACAATAGGATCGACTTCACAGTGGAATTAAATATGTGTATTTTTGTAGTTGACTTAATTTCTTTGTATTTCCACACATTCCCTAAAGCCTCTCTCACATTTTGTATTCTTAATTTGATATCTCTATCAGCACCTCCAACCTTGTCTATATTGTTACAAAGATATATGAATAATTCTACCACTGGTAGTACAGTGTCTCTAACACTACAATCTAATTGAAGTGTTTTTATTATCATAATCTATTCTTTCTCCCTATGTATCCCCAGACCTAATTTCAGTGACCACTCAATAAGTATGTTCATTTTATTTTGCATTTGGTTGTGATTGGGAGACAGAAGAACCATCAGCAAATTCCAGATCATCCAAGTCTTTTTTGTTCCATTTTCATATGTAGAAGTTGTGTTCTTCATATTTCAATTTAAAAAACAGAAAAAGAAAAAAAATTATTATAATAGATACTTCTACAACCTTGTCTCACTCCAGTTCTTATGTCAACTTTGTAAGCTCTCCATCATGTAAAATTCTACATTTCATATTTTCGTACATTTTATTAATTATGTTAGTGAACTTCAGGGACACTATAGCAATTTCCAGAGTGGAAATAGACTTCTGTGCTTTCAAAATCAGCATTGCACCTGGTGTGAGACAAAATTGTCTGTTGCCACCTTTTTTTTTCTCCTGCTGGCAATCGACTGGCTTATGAAGAGAGCATCTACTAGTATTTATGGAATTTGTTGGCATCTGATGGGTCAGCTCTAGTATCTCAACTCAACTTTGCGTGGGACTTGGCTTAAGATTAAGGACTTACTCTAAATAACAATGATTGGCTCAAGTTGAACGACAGTATGTTGAGTCTTTAATGTATTTAGGTAGAAACATAGATAAATTGGGGGGGTGGGGGGGGGGTGGTGTGTCAAGACTTCAACATGCCAATCCAAAGACGAGGGATGCCTTAATTGTATTACGGTACCAATAGAGTTTGAATTATCTTGGGTCCACTACTAAACTTTGACATTTCAACTCAAATGTGCTGTCTGTGTTATTATATGGCGCACAACGAGGACTGGTTCCAGAAAAGCACAATCTTTCATAAATGTTTGTGCAGAATACTCCGACTGCACTGGTATGACAGATTTACTAATGTGATATTGTAGAATGAATGAACAGGCTCATTTCCATTATGTATGGATATGAAAAGGTGGAGGTAGCTGTACTTACTTACTTTCCATGTCCAAGCACCACGTTATGAGGTAGCTGTGACACACATTAAGAATACTCAACAGCATTGCCAGTCAAATATTTTTTCTGGACCCCAAAGGGCAAGAGAGTAGAGGATGACCCAGGTACACTTTGTGAAGGAAAATAGCCGTAAACATTGCAGAAGCTGGTGAAGTGTAGGACCAACTAAAGATGTTCATGGAAGACAGAACAGGTTGGCATGTGTTTGTTGAGGACCTATGCTCCACTATGTGGTCTCAAGGGAGGTAGACCGGAGTATATGCATCCTGAGTTACTTCCAGTCACCTTGACATATTGTCTGGTCCAAGGTAATTTGGGCTGAGAAAATGAGGTTGATGGCTAGCAAAATTTCTTCCGCACTTTAATCCAAATATAGCGTACGCTGCATCATCTAGATAAAAAAACGTCTCATGATTTCACTATCATCGCTTGCAATGAGCAACTAACTATGCTACACTAGTGGTTACAGAAAAGGGAAATTGGTAGATTGTTGTCTGAGACTGACCTTTCTAACAACATTGATTTTGTTGGTAACTACTAACCGTTATCTTGCTTATATTGCATATCTCCACTGTGAAGGCATTGGTGAACTTCCATCCCCATCTATCCTCCTTATGTCTCCATCTCACACAGCTCATTTAAAGAACATATGTTAATTTGCCATCTTTCTATTTTCCACTGGCATCCCTCATAATGCGTGATGCATTCCCAGACTTAATAATGTTCACCAACTGGTGGGATAGGTATTTTCTGGTTAGTAACTGCTTCATTATCTCAGAGTAGCCACCTTTGCTCTTGGTCATGCAACAACATGAAGTGTTACAGAACACGTTCTGTCTTTTCTTTATGTGATGTTTTCTAGTAAAACAAAGTTTTGCATAAAACATAGTTAACTCACCTGGAGGATTGAAACGCTAATCTTCTTCAGATTAATCTCCTTGGGACTCCACACACTTCTCCCAGCGGTTCAATCAGTGTTGAAAGAATTTCAGGAAGACCTCTTCGTGAATGGAGTACAGCTGGGCCATTGCATAATGTCTTCTTATGATGACTCATCTCAGGTCCCTTTCAGCAAAATTTTCAGCTTGGGGGCAGCCAAAGATTGCAAAGAGCCATGTCAGGAGAGTAGGGAGCCTGGTGAACTAGAGACATTTTGTGTTTGGCTAAGAAAGTCTGAATCGGATGCAAAGAATGGGCGAGTGCGTTGTCATGATGAAGCTACTGGTACAAAGTTTCCGTTGTCCACAGGTTTGCGTCGAACAGCATCATGAAGAAAACAGATGATTTCTAGGTAGTACTCTTTAGTAATGTTTTTGACCTTGTGGTATGTGCTCGTAATGCACAACCCCAGGGGAGCCAGAGAAAACAGTTAACATGACTTTGACATTGCTGTGCACCTGCCTCGCTTTTTTTTGGACTCAGGAATGCTGAATACCTCCACTGCGATGACTGCAGCTTGGTTTCTGGGTCGTACACATAAACCCATGTGAACACAGTGTTCGGGAAGACGGGGTCGCCATTTGCACAGTCCAGCATGTCTTGTTGTTTCTGCTCCATCGTTGCGGACACATCCAGCGTAGCCAAATACTCGCTCATAATGGAGTGTACCAAACCAATGTTTATCCCCACCTCATCCGCAAATTCTAGGATGGTGACATAACAGTTCTGTAAGACCAAGGTCAGTACTTGGTCAATGATTTCCATCATTTCATTTTGTTGGGGGCCTACCGGAACATGATCTGTTCTCTCTCCTCCGATGTACGGCCATCTTTGATGCGATTGTACCACTTTCTAATATCTGTGATGCTCATGGCATCGTCACCGAAACCCTGTTGAATCTTCTCAATGAATCTTCTCACCTAGCCTTTGACAAAATTTGATGCAACACCGCTGCTAAATTTCCATAATTTCGTAGTGAATGAAAATCTTAAAGGTGCTCACTACATGCAATCTGATGGCGGAGAAAAATTCATTTTTAACACACCGCTATGGAGCAGAATGTTATGTTGCTTTTAGTTACATAATTAGGTATTAAATATTGTTTGGCATTTGTAATAAAAGTCTTATACTTAACACTGCCATCATGGATAAAGCGTTAAGAGACTTCATTGTACTAGATCTCGGATATTTTTGTGAGATGTAGTGACCAAGTTCCTTTCCTCGCTGCCTTAGTCTTTATTAACAGTAGGGGAGGTGCCCCATTACATAAACTTGAGAAGTCGAGACTGAGGATGTAACCCTGAATTTTTGCAATTAGAAGCTAGTGCTCTAACAGCAATGCTACTTTCTTGCTCTCAAAAGTAAAGGTATTCTCATAGTAGGCATTTGCCCATTATTGACCTCACAGTAGGCATTGGTGACCTCATAGTAGGCATTGCCCATTATTGACCTCACATTAGGCATTGGTGACCTCATAGAAGGTATTGCCATTGAAGATGTTTTAATTTACTATCAATCAATCAAAATCTTTCAGTGTCTGGGGAGAACAGGTCTTCACCAAATACATGCAAAGTTCCCCTGTTGTGGGCCATTCATTCCAGATCTGTCCATGCCTTCCCTGTTTTCTGTCCATGTCCTCCCTGTCTCCTTTATGTTCATCTCCAGCTCTCTTCCTAGTGTGTATTTTGGTCTTCTCTACTCCTCTTGTGTTGAGAATTCCAGAAGAGACACTGTTTTGTAATGCTATTATCTGGTTCCATCAGTATATTTCTTTTTCCATCTGTCATCTTCTACTGATACCTGTCTGGTTCTTTCTAACAGTTCCACGTTAGTGATCGTGTTATCCTATCCTAACCCTCTGTTCTAAACAATTACCAATTTATGAAGGTCTTTACCTTTGTGGTTGTTTTTGTTATCCATGTTTCAGAGCCAAACAATAGTACAGATTTTACATTGGAGTTGAAGATATTTATTTTTCTGTTTGACTTAATTTCTTTTGATTCCCAAAACATCTCCAATGCAATGAAAGCTCATCTTGCCTTTTGTTGGTAATGACATTACCGCTCATTGTGTGGTACTAGGTTTTCCATGTTGCCTTCTCCTCCTCCTTTTCGCTTTGTGTCCTGCATGCACCTTTCAGCGTCTGGTTACCTTATCTACCCTAAATGTAAGTCGCGTACCAATTTGCAGCTGGATAGACTAGACTGTGTCAGGACTACAAATTGAACCCAGCACCTTTGCCATGCAAATCAGGGCGCTAAAGCCTAGATGAACATTGTTAAAATTTAAATAGCCCTTTTACTGTGTCAATAATACTGTGCATATGTTTTTATAATATTGAATTCTATTAAATTTTAGCTGTTCTGAAGCACGTGTCTGCAGTAATTGCAGGCTTTGTTGTTGGCAGCCAAATAGACATATATCGTGCATCCAAATTGAGTGCAAAAGTGGTGATAATTGAAGATTACATATCCAAGCATCCAGAGGATTTCCCACTTGTCAGTAAGTACTGGTATGAGTGGGATGGTGATGATAGAAATATTTACAGTGTAGTAAAAATACTGTAGAAACCTTAAACTACAGGAAACAATTTTGACAAGTCAATCACAAGAAATGAACAATTCAATAATCTGAGACTTGAACAGATAGGTCAGGGCAGAAGGATTTGGCGTATATTTGTTGAAGAAATGAGCTTCACCATGTGGAGCTGAAAATGATTTAATTTAGTGACTCCTCTTCATAGGGCATAAAGCATGCCTTTCTTTTTCTTTGTTTTTTTATAGGTTCTACGGAATAAGGTGTCCAAGCCTCCTTAGCTGCCTTTTTGGCATGCTTAGCAGGTTACACTTGCTATTCTCTGTTCTCCTTTCAGACCCTAGTGTCATTCATACATGACAGTAATATAAATGATATTTCAATAAAACTGTTAATACGATAAAAATGAAAAACACGTGTTAGTGTCTGTTATAGTTTTACTGGTAAATAAATATGAGTTAACTTGTTTGAATGAGTGATTATGTCATAGAGATTATAGATTTATAAGTCGGTAGTCACCTTGATGAAATAACATGGCTAATATAGCCTTCACAAATACTATTGAACAGAAGTTACAGAATTTTATTTGTGTACTGTGCACAAATGTAAGCTTTTGTGCCTTGTTTGAGAAGTTACACTCAGAGACAGTAACTTTGCTTAAAAAAGAATATGGTGATATCACAACGAAGATATCGTACGTTTTTGAGAGGCACAATCGTTTTTGTGAATACATGACAATGTTCCAGAACGTCGATCTCTACTGGTGAGCAGTATCTCCTACCACACAATGTGACTGCCCTGGAACATCCATATTCTCTTGACCTAACTCCACCGTATTTTTTTTCTTGCTTTTTTGCCTAAAATTGGCACTGAAATTCATGGATGCCGAGGACACTATCATCAATGCAACAAAGCAGCTGAGATAGGTGTGAAAGAATGAGTTATAAAATGTTTTCAACAGCTATATGGACATTGACAAAAGTGTATTTGCAAAAGAAAGCTATTTTGAAGGAAATGTAATGTAAATAACTGTATTATTACTTATGTCAATGCAGTACACGCACACAGATTCCATGAATTTGTTTTAACTGCTTCATATATTTCAGTATTCTACCTTTTTCACTGCAAGCAAATATAACAACATAGTCTCCTCCTTCTGGTCCTCATTAAAACCAGTTATCCGCTCTTTTATTCCTGTACCATATATGGGGTTCCAGTATTTTATGTGGTGTATTGTTTCCTTTCAAACCCATAAGGCTACTTAACATTCAGCATGCTTGTTGATGACTGTGTGGGCACCACCATGGATTGGATATTCTTCTACTCTGGCAGGGTTAGGCCACAATGTTAGTCGCCTATTGCAGCATGTACTCATGCAGTGTACCTATTCTTACCTCGGTCACACACTAGGAAACAATAAAGTAGCACCTTATTGTCACCTGTGTGCCAAGGTAGTGCACTGGCTTCCCAGCGAGGTGATCAGGGTTCGGTCTGCAAAACTTCTGAGGTCAACCCATCCTTAAAAATTGGGAGGCAAAATAATCTCGGATAGTAATGGTCACGGGCATGATGTTGACCACATTGCCCTTAGTGTGCCGTTGCTCAAGAAAAATATGGGTTAATACCACATTCTCAATATGCCAACTTGGATGTTAACAAGATCTTTTACTTATTGTGACCTGTGCACAATTTTTGACGAGCTGACTAAGACCTTTGTTGCCATCAACAGAGAAGGGTTTTGGCAAGTTTGGTTGCCCCAGCAGATTTATTACAACTGGTTGCATGATGGCTTGAGTACAGCACATACAATTGTCTGTAGGCTTGCCAGTCACTAACAATGTCAAACAGAGATGTATGATCACACCAGCACTCTTTAGCATGGTCCTCATGCTGTACTGCTAATCATGTTTGCAAAGGCATCTAAGGCCCATTGCGTCGTACAACCACTGCCATGTCCAACTGCTGAGGCTTGTTCATGCATAGTGTGTTGACCGAAATCCCTACAGACTCCCAGGTGGAGCCAAGTACTCCGCCACCTTGGGATGAGGGCAGCTAGGCATGTATGTTTGATCAATGTTTGTGTCAGGCTTTCTTTGTCCGTGTTTGACTCCCTGTTCTTTCGCGTTCCGCCCCTGAGGCCTCTGGGTTGTGTCCACCTTCGGTTCAGCGTGACTCTTATTGTGCTGAGAATATGGGTTTGGGGGAGGTATCATATAACCTCTGGTAGAGGAAGGCAGCTTAAGTCCAAGTAGGAAGGTTCTTGAGTAACGATAACCCAGGGCTGAATTCTGGGGTGCAGTTAACCAGATCGTCGAACATCATCATGGACTGGTTTTCCACGAATTAAGCCAGGCATAGCTGCAGCAAGATTGAGGATAACAGACCGAAAGCACATACATTCCGCAGTATAAAGTCCTGGATACCACCCGGTCAAGTAAGATAGCCATGACTGACTGGTTGCGCTCTCGACTCGCTTCAGTGTTTGTGTTGTTTTCTGCTGTTTGCTAGTTCCTGTTCGGATTATAATTGACAACTGTACTGCTACTGGCATACATTTCAAGTGCAGGATACAAGGTGAGCTGTTCAATCCAAGTCTTGCACCAAGGTGAATGAAGCCATCATCTTGGATTTCCTGTTTGCTAATGACATCCCTTAACACCTGATCACAACAAGCAGTTCGGCATGACAGAGTTTTTGGCGACATGCTGTGATTTTTGTCTCACATTCAACTCTTACGAAAACATGTACAGTCTCAGCCTGCCCCTGCCAAACAATCTTCACCGTACATTATTGACCCACGAGGTCAACAATAGAATTGTGACGACAAGCTCTGCATTTGGGAGGCTACAAGCAAACGTTCAGAACCTACAAGCATCTGTGTTGCCACCAGGGTAAAAGTGTATTGTGCTGTAGTTTAAACCATTCTGTTGCATTTCTGCACAGAATGCTCAGGATTTGGTATCAGTGCAAAGTATGTAACTCTGAAATTTATAACAAGTCAAACATGTTGAGCATCCTTTCACTTCTGCAAAACACCTAGATAAGATGGATGGGGCATGTTGTTTGCATACCTGATGAGCATCTGCCCAAGTAGCTCAGAACAGACAGACAAGGGGACAGAAGAAATGCAACAGAGACTCCTTAAAAATGTCTATGAAAAGCTTCAACATTGATGCCACCTCCAGGGAGATGCTTGCAGAGAAAAGTTCTACCTGGCGCTCTAGAATCACACAATGCGTTCCGATCACAGAATGAAATATCGATGAGGCTCAAGAGATAGCGAGCCACTCGAAAGAACAGAAAGCACCATACACCGCAGCCAACTCCTCATGTGTCTACCACTGCAGCAGAGTCTACTGTGCCGGGATAGGACTTTACAGTCATATGGGATCACATCTCGTGGCACAAATCTGATACTCTATCACTATCTTCACTTGTGATGGACAATTATTACATTAGTGTAGGGAAACTGAGACGCTAGTTCAGTCAGGCACAATACACTGACCAAGACCACAATCTTCCATGTAGCGTTCACTGTAAAAGTTTTTAAGGCAGCCTGGTAGATGAGATGTGATCCTCATAGTAGTGAGCGCTATGCAGACAAAGCCAAGCATAGCACAGCTGCCTGGAGGATCGCAGTCCATCTTTATCAGGATGTGAGGAATCCTACTACAGCCTGCCACTTAACGTCCTTTTCATGGTGCACAAAAGAGTAAACTTACTCATTATGGGCATTACACAACAACAGTAGTGTAATTTACTTTACATAAGTAAGCAAGCACTTGTGAATATCACCGTTCTGCCTTGGTTTAAAACAAAATTGCATTATTTCTGCTGCGATTCTTGTGTATTTACTAAAGTAATGTTATATACAAATAACACAAAACCAGCACATACACACAACCTACATTTTTGTTTGTGTACCTTTCAGCCCCCAAAAAGTACAAAGACGTATTGTTGACATGGACACCTTTGAGGTAAACATTGGCTGTCCTTGTGTCACCAAGAGGATAACTTCCAGCTGCTACAACAGTGTACAGCCCTTATTTTCTTTGTGTCCTCCCTTCTCAGTTTCTTGGCTTTCTGTTTGTTGTCTTAGTTAGAGATGCACTAAAATTAAAGCCATATCATCTGTACTTATGTGTTGACAGTTGTAGATTGATAATTCAAATTTTCATCTTAATTCTGTGAGACAAGATAAATAATTCACAAAGTGTGTTTCAGTTGCATGACAGAATGTTTACGACCATTATAAACCTTTTTTGCATAAACTTTAAAATATCAGTTAGCCCTAAACACTTTGTCGTAGAGGAAATTACAATATCAATAAAAGTTAGATATCTTTGGGAATAACAACTCTAAATAGTGTTTCATTTAAATAGGGATTAGTGTAAGACACTTTCTATTTACTAACATCAGTCTGTTCTGATGTGCATTGTAGCTCACTGTGAATTTGTCCATAATTACATTGTAACTCACTGTGAATTTGTCCATAATTACATTGTAACTCACTGTGAATTTGTCCATAATTATTAGTGAATGACCTCATTGGCTTATAAAAAATAGTGCTTGCTAGTTTTTTTTCCTGTCACCAGTAATAAAAATATTTGAAATATTTCACTGTTTTATACGTTTATTTATTTTGTTTTTGATTGTTCTGTTTTGGTCAAATGTTGTTTCATGTAACATGAGTTAAATATAAAACATTCTAAATATTACAAGCTCATCAGGCTCAGAAATTCTGGCAAATGGAGGTAACTGCCAGAAAAGTGTGTGACAAAGATTAATTATTACTTAAAGTGTAGACCAACCTGGGTTAAAAAGAGCAGGACCACTGTAACATTTAAAGCTTGTTATTTTTTTTTAAAATAACAACATAGTTATGACTGATAGAGGCTATTCTATTTTTTTTAAATGACTAAATAAGAGTTGTACATGTGGCTAGCAGCTTCATCAAGTAAAGCTATTGAAACCAGCACTGCAGTTGCTCATATACAGGGGGGGGGGGGTGCGCACGCTTTACATGGAGTGAAAGATCAATCAATTCAAGTGTTTACTACTTGTTGGGGATAGACAGAATAGAAACACATCAATGCCCATTTGTGTTTTATCTTCATTATGCAAAACTGGTTTCTTTTTCATAACTAGTAAAGTAGATGTAGTCTTTTAGCAAGACACAGACATTCAGGGTGTAGTTTTATGGACTCAATAAAGTCAACAATGACAAGAAAATAATTTGCAACCATGTTATCCATTGCCTAAATAACCTCAATTTATAAATAATTTATTTAAAATAATTACCAGAATTTGAGAAAACGTATATAAAATAAAGTATGGGATAGTTGAAAATAAGAATCTGAGAAATATAAAGGCTAGTAATACGTTATTTTGGCACTTCATGGCCTCATGAGTATAAAATGCTGGACAAGAATATGATCCAATTTTTTGCGCAAACATGTTGAATGACATGTGCAGGAGAGTTAGAACTATTTCAAGTTTATTTCTCATTTGACAAGTCCATGAAAGTGTGGCCTGCCTCCATAAAAACCTAAATATTATCGTGGTAGGCAGTATTTGAGATACAAATCTATTTCCTTGAATATGAATGTTATTTTGTCATCATAATCTTGTCTTTTTTTGAGACTTATCATAGATAAAAACTTCTCAGTGTAACTTGGTCCAGGGTCTTTCATTTCTCTCACTGTTAAGTTCTGCCTGGAAGTTATGTTGTACAGAGATGACATCACTTAATTTCAGGCCTTCTGTCTTACAGTAAATGGAAAGGAATCTGATCACACACATCTAATCAATCCTCTCATGATCACTCTCCCTGCGCAAGACACATTTGATTTCAAACTTATGGACTGCTGCTGATTGATCTATCGATGGCAGTGTCATCATCTAGCAGGCGATCATTAAATTCCATACTGGCAATGTCTTCGAGGTATGCTTTCTAAACATATATATACACATGCACGCGCGCACAAACACAAACCCAAAAAACGGATAGTCATTAAGTAACGGCAATCTTATTATAAAGTGCACGGAAGAGTATGTACAATGGAAAATCTTATTTCATTATACAAAATGGCTCTTTAGCCAGACTCCATCTCAGGATTGTGTCAATCAAGCAGTATGCACATGCGCAATATAGTGTACAACATGGTCACCCCACTGTCAACTTGCACAGTGGAAGAACAACGAAGCGTTATTCGTTTTTTTAGGGACAGAGGATGTGAAATCTACAGAAGAGTGAAGGTTCAATATGGAGACAGTTCTTTAGAGTCAGAGGCAAGTGTATGAATGGGTAGAAAGATTTCAATACGGAAGACAAAATGTCATTGATGAACTGCAGAGTGGGAGACCAGCTAGCATGGCAACTGACACAGTGAAACAGGAGATCAACCCGCTACTCCATGGCAACTGCTATTGTTGTTTGCGAATGCCCACAATGAGTAGGTTACACTTTTGTGCGTCCGAAAAAGGACGTTAAGTGGTGGGTTGCAGTAGCTTTCCTGACATCCCGAGCATGCTGATGCTCGGTGGACCGAGGTCCTTCAGGCGGTTGTGCTATACTTGGCTTCATCTGTGTGTCACTCACTACTACGGGGATCACATCAGTCCCTCACCATGTTAGCCAGGCTGCCATGAAAACAGCCCGTCTCCAGGAAGGGCTACTAGGAAGTCGAGGTGAGGGTCTTGGCCAGTATGTTTTGTCTGACCCTGAATAACATGTCTGACCAGACGTTAGTCTTCCTCCCCATGGCAACAGTTAAGTCACTATTGATGAAATAACCATAGATTTCAACATGTCATGACACAGTGCACAAAATTGTCTATGATGACCTTGGTTATAAGAAAGTGTGTATGGTAGGGGTCCCAAGGCAGCTGACAATGAGGTAATGGCGAATATGCAAAATTGATTAAAGGTTACACCAGAAGAATTTTCTAGAGGACATTCACAAGCTAGTGGACAAAATGTGCTGCCATGCACAGGGACTATGTAGAAAAATAAGACACTAAAAATGTCAGCTCAGTAAATACAATACCAAAGAATCCTTACAGAATATCCACGTATAATGTTAGTAGCCATTGTCTTCTGAGCATTTAGCATTTCATTAATCTTCACATTTGGCTAGAAATCAATAAAGTGGTACGGCACAAGAGTATGCAGATAGATGTTATTGAGAACTCAAGAACTACTCATCCAAATGTGTGGGGACAGCGTGGACTAGTTAAGTGACACGGCTCACATGCCAAAGGTGTTGGGTTCGATCCCCATCACAGCACCAATCGTTACCCCAGGAAAGCAAACCCTTAGAAAATGTTTGAGGAAGCAGACCCTTACATAAAATACATGCTGAAGTTGGATGCACTGGGCCAACAGGCACAAAATACAAACCACAACGCACACCACCTTGGGGATTAGAGAAATAAGGCGAACAGCAACAATAAAAATCCAAGTGCAAAGTCAAAGTTTCAGATGTTTTTAAAAAAAAATTGAATAAAACAAAACTAAACATTAATCAAAGGATGATAGAAACAAAATTACCTTGTATCGTGCAAAATTATAATCGTGGTATGAACATAAGACACATTAAAAAGCCAGGTTCATCATTTTCAAAAATGCCCTATTCTAATAGTATTGTGAAGGACAACATGAAGATACCATACATGCATGTGTATTTTTTTAACGATGGAGTTCTTAAAGAATGCATAGAGAGGATTGAATTTATCATGAGTTGAAAGGAGTGAATTATTCTTTACTAAGAGAAGGATGATACCTTGTACTTAAGTTAAGTGCCCTGAAAGAGAGTTGTGGAGAGATCTTGTACTTACTCTGTCAAATTTTGTGTCATTTGAGTGAGGAAAACTAGTCTTCTGTGGAAGGAGTTAGGTTTTGGGGCACTTACCGAGCTTGTACAAAAGCCTACTTCATTGCTTTTAACTGTTCAACAAATTAAAAATCTCACACACAGATAAATGCTTGTGTGGGGGTGGATAAACAAATAGGGCTCAGACCATTCTAATTTTCTTTCTCTCTTTACTTTTTTGTTCCCCTGTGTTTTTGTGAGTTTGTTTTCTTCTTTGGTATCTTGCAAGAGCAGAGAAAAACGGGTGAGGCGGGTTGATGTGTATATTCTGACACATGATTGTTCTTTCATGACTGCACATGATTCGCTTTCTATCTTCTGTTCCTATCAGTAAAGTTATTCCCTCACTGTTTTTCTCATACCCCATCTTATTACAAGAGAAAAAATTGATACCCTGTTTAATAAGAATTCTGTAGTCAATTAAAATTCCCTGGAGGAGATGCATTGATTTGTAGTCAATTAAAATTCCCTGGAGGAGATGCATTGATTTGTAGTCAATTAAAATTCCCTGGAGGAAATGCATTGATTTCAGTATGTAAGAGATGTCAGTGCCTGGAGAAAGGACTAGAAATCGGAAGTGACCACCACCTCGGGACAATACTGAGGACAATCGAAAGAGTAGTATCTCAATGGATGAGCCAAAGACAACATTGGAGACCATTAGGTTTGACTGGACTTGATGGCATAACGCTAGAAATGTTCAATTATATGGGAACTGCAGGTGAACTGTTATTCCTGAAGGTTCTCCGCTGTCTGCCTGGCATTACCAAAAAAAGATGTGGAAATATTTAAAAAGGATTAAAACCGCAAAGGCATGCTCGGAAAATAAATTACTTCCATACAAGCTGGATGCGTAGATTGTTCAAAATACAGTGGCAGGATAGGGTACCAGACACCGAGATCTTCATAAAGGCAAAAATGCAGAGCATATTAGGTGGGCCGGCCACGTCGTGCGCATGCCATACAACCGCATCCCCAAACAACTAATGTATGGTGAACTGAAAGAGGGCCTGCGTCTGGTGGGTGGCCAAAAGAAGCAAAGACTCCCTCGAAGTATCTCTTACACTCTTCAACATTGATGCAAACTAATGGGAATGCCTTGCACCTGACCGCAAGGCATGGGGGGAACCATCATCAGAGACACCTCCATTGCTGAGAAACGTCGGGCCTCCGAAACACAAGAAAAAACGCAATTTACGAAAAGACAAAACAACTGACACTCACATATCCAATTCTGACCTTGAATGCTATACATGGAAGGGGTTAATGTGCTAGAATTGGACTATACAGCACTCTCCAGTGAAGTGCAACTCAACATGTCTGATTGTTGTTCTCATCGTCGCTTACGATGGACGGCTATTATTATTAGGCACATGCATTGACATTTTTGATGGGCTCATCCAATCGCAATTCACCAGTAGGGTCGAAAATGTTCAGTAAAAATTATTTTACCGTTGTCCAAACTAATTCTAAAGGATTTAAATGTGAATGGTACGGTTGAAATCTTAAACACTTATGACCATGCTCCTGAATTACTTTTTGAGTGTGAAACGTCTTTGTCCTGTATGTATTCTTTACAAGTGGGCAATTTGGTTTTGAGGTGCATTTTCGTAAATTGAATATGATCCTTTGTTAGCCAAAGTAGGATCACGTCCTCATCACTTGATAATGTCGGGACATTGTCTTTCAGTGTCACTGTATTATGGTAGGCAGTAAGGTCAATTACTTTACTAGACAGGAGGGTCTGTATAATCTAATGATGAAAGATATCGGAAAGCTACCCAAGCATGGACTGGACCCATGCATACACCGACGGTTCTGTAACAAACAATACACAGAACGGAGGGGCAGGAGCATTCCTGAACCTACCAAATGGCAAACAAATAACACTGTCATTCGCTACTGGTAAGTACACAAGCAATTTCAGAGCGGAGGCAGAGGCACTGAGGGCGGCAGTGGAAGAAATGGTGACACACAGTGAAAATGAAAGCCATATAGTCCTGCTTACAGATGCTCTCGCCGTAGTCACAGCGCTAAAAAGCCAGAAAAACACTGAGCTTAATGACTTAAGAGCAGCACTCTGCAAACTGTGCCAGCAGTCCGCACCAAAAAGGGTAGTGCTACAGTGGGTCCCATCACACTGCAACGAGGAGGCAGACAGACTGGCAAAAGAAGGTGCAAGACTACCACAAACAGATACTAGTATGACGTACGAAGAGTCAAAACGGCTTATCAAAGCCAGATACATGACCAAATGGGAAACCGAACATACTGGTTACACCAAAAACGATGCCTATTACCAGTTGAACCGAAGAGAGCAGGTCGTTGTCTTCAGACTTCGCACTGGCCACAATATACTGAGGTACCACCTATTCAACAAATTGAAGATAGGTGGTACCAACGAATGCCCGTGCGGTACTGGTAAAATGACCGCTGAACATCTGCTGCAGAACTGCCCGACATACGAGGATCAGAGAGAGCAGATGTGGCAATCACCAGTGGAACTGCAAGACAAGCTCTATGGCAGTGGCGACAGCCTCAGGATGACCGCCGCTTTTTTCGAAAAAATAATGGTTACTGTCTGACTGCGTACGAAGAAGAAGAAGTAATGATGAAAGTATAGTTTTCTCAATTCACTCTGTAAATATGTGTCCATTCGTCTTTGAATGATATTCCAGATTGTCGGTAGATTATGAAACAAACATGAGTTGACCATTCGTCAATAGTACATTATATCTTTTACTTGCATAGGCTATTATCGGTATCAATCGCTGTCCTTTACTCCTTGGCACAATTCTCTTTTTGGTTCCATCTCCAGGTTGCCATTCCTTTTCATCAGTATAGTGTAAATTTATCCATGTTTCATCTATATACAAAATTTTGTAATTTTATTTGTGCATTTCTTCAATTTCCCGTTAAAAAATTTACTTCTCATAGCTACTTGATGAGGTATTTGTTAAATTATATTTCTTCTGCCTTTAGGTTTGCAAAATATGTAGCCACAATTAACAATATAATTTTACGGATATTGACATACCTAGATGTGCAGAAATATTTAAATTAAACAAAATATTTCAACAAAGATTACACATATACACACTTATCTTAACCTTTGATTATATAACTAAGGCACACAAACAATGTTGTTGGTTTACTCGCATATAGTACACATGCCGAATTGACGCGGAGGATAATGTCAACGTGTAACACAAACACATTATCAGAAGAAGCTGGAATTGGATCGACCATGTCCAACAATATTACAACAATTGGGTGTGGTCAAAGGAACACACAACCTCAATAATAATTTCTTTGCCCAAAAAATCGAACACAATAGAATGCTGCTAATTCCACACGATAAGCTTAATAGCACATACCTCTAAAAGTATATTACAGATAATTCACTTCGGGATCGATGGCAAGATAGATGAGGTACAAAAAGATAACCAGTTTGGATTTCGTAAGGCCATATTTGCGCTGATGCCATACGATCATTGCGACTTCTCGCAGAAAGAATGATCGATCAAGAACTATTTATCTGCTTTATTGGATAATAGAAAACCTTTGATCAAGTCCCCTGGAAGAAACTTTTTTTAATATTGTAACAAATATGTTTAGGGAGATTGATCCAGAACATGTGTGAAAATCAAGAGCTGCTTATTGCAATCAAAGAAGGACTAAAGGGTTCAGTTTCAATAATACAGGGGGTACAAGGTTGCTTGATTACATCGAGTCTCTACATCGCATATTCTGAGATGATGATTGAAAATCTTGTTCAGAGTTGTCAAAGGAAATGGTATAAAAGTGAATGTCATCAAATCTGCTGATGATCAGGCCAAAGTGTGAGGATCAGTTGCAACGTTGCAAAAACTGCTTGAGAAAAATTAACGGCAAAGTCAAAGAGTTTGGCAAGAAAATAAACACATTACAAACAATAGACAAGCAACATAGACAAATTAATATCATCATGGGATAAAGTGCTGAGCTGTAGCGGTCAGCGACCCATAGCTGACTACTAACACCAGAGCCAGCGAACCAGAGCTAGGATCAAGATGCTGAGCCGCGCATTAGCTGCAGCGGTCAGAAACCCATAGCTCACTGCTAGTGTCAGAGCCAGCAAACCAGAGCTGCCAAGACCCTTCTACACCTCCACGCGGTGATCCTGGATAACAGGCTGCAACATAGCAGACTGTCTAAGAAGGGATAGAAGAAGGAAGGCTAACCCGGTACTGTCTTCTGAAGTCGGATGTGTCGAACCAAAAGGTGCAAATATCAGTCAAGCTGTAAACTACGACACAATGCATTCCATTCTCTGGAGTACATTCAGCTACTTAAGCCCTTTTCGGTCTTGTTAGCGGGAGATTGAGAATGAACGAAGCCAAGTCGTCAAATTAATGTAATCATCAATGGAGAAATAATGGAACAAGTACAGAAGTTGGTAATTAGGCCAAAGACTGAGTTAGTTACCAAAAAAAAAGGCCTTCGGAGAAAAACAAATTGATCACCTAAAAATATATCACGACAGAGCTGAGGAAAAGAATAATCACTACGCATACAAGGCCAACTGCACTGGGTGGGGGCTAAAACATGGACTCTGGCAAAGAAGGAAGAAACAATCTTGAAATGTGGTACTATCGTAGAATGTCAAGAATGAGTTGAACAGACAGAAGATACAATGATAATGTAGGTGCACAAAGACAAATATTGAAAATGATACCGAAACGATGATTGAGTTTGCTGGGACACAAAATGAGGCATGAAAATCTCTACAGAAGATACTCGAAGGCAAGCTCCTAGGAAAATGAGGAAGGGGCGAACAAGACTCACCTTTATTTCTCAGACATGCAGAGACCAGAGAAAGCATATGTGGTCATCAACAGTGCGAACACTAGACAAGCTCTATGGCAGTGTCGACAGCCTCAGGATGACTGCTGCTTTCTTTGAACAAATTTAAGTTGACGTCTGACAGCGTACGAAGAAGAAGAAGAAGACATGCAGAGACTTTTAAATACTAATCTATGCTGAAATGAAGAGAGCTGCGGATGATAGGGTCAAAGGGAGAGACATGATTAGACAACCTTACAACCAGTCAGGACTGATCAACCAGATAATGATGCCACAAGAAGAAAGCCTGACACCATCAATAGAATCGCCATGGCAAGGACAAATGATGGAAGGCAATATAGAGACCGACTTAATACAACCTGTATAATATCTGTTGAAATCGAAAAGGAAATCATGAATCAGAGCTGGTGAATCGTGCAATGGATCGATGCAATCCGGGTGAAGTGGAGGAAATCTACTGTCGCATTTAAAGATGTCTCCAGATGTGATGGTTATTGATAACTTAATCTGCAGAAACTAGAAGAAATAAAATTCTAGCAGACATGAAAAAGTAAATCACGAAAGAAATAAACCACATAGAGCACTTAATGCGAGTACCAGAGGAACTCTGATAGTAAATATCACCAAGACAGAATTGGAGTCAGCCATTAATAAACTCAAGAAGAGAAAAGCCCCAGGGCAGGATGGCACCACTAATGAAATGCTCTCTAGCATGGGAGAAGTAGCAAAGAACAAATCGCTACACATCTTTAACACAAGCTGGAAACAAGGAGCTGTCGCTACAATATGGAAGAAGGCAAGGAATATCCCCCTCCTTAAACAGGGGGAAGACAACATGAAGCCAGGCAGATACATACCTATTAGTCTTCTCAGCTGTATGGGAAAACGATTGGAACAAATAGTTAACACTAGAATAACCTGGCATATCCCCCAGTAAGCAGATGTTCCTAGAAACAGATCGACCGTAGATCAAGTGACATATATCTCGTAGGAGATAGAAAATGCATTTCAAGAAAGAAAAAAAAACGTTGGCAGCCTGGGTAGACCTAGAAAAAAGCATTTCATAAAATATGGAAGACCGGGTTAAAACTCAAACTACTGCAAAAGGGTGTAACCAAAAACATGTACAAGTGGATCAGTGATTACCTAGATAACATGGCAGCAAGAGTGCAACTCCAAGGACACCTCAGCAAAAAGATGAAAATGGAACAAGGAGTTTCGCAAGGTGGAAAACTCTCACCCACGCTGTTCCTCGTATACATCAATGATATAATCACAGAAATCCCTAAAAGAGTACACAGTGTGCAGATGGCTTGGCACTATGGACATCCAAAGAGTCTACACCTGTAGCTATAAACCAAATGCAGAAGGCCCTAAATAAAATAGAGACATGGACACAAAAATCGCTATAAACGAAACCAAAACCACGTACACAATCTTCTCCCTATCTCCCAAACCCCAAGAAGTGATCCTAAAAGTAAATTGCCAGACTCTCCCCTTTGACATAAGTCCAACTTATCTGGGAATAACAATGGACCCAACGTTGACATGGAAAAACCAGATTAAAAAGGTCACCAACAAAACTAAGAACAGAATGGCCAAAATGAGAAAGCTATCAGGCACAACACGGGGAGCGGACACGTGCACCCTAAAGAAACTGTACACAGATTATGTGAGACCAGTGCTAGAATACGGGATAGCAACATGGTCCACAGCAACAAAGAATAACTTTCAAAAAATAAATACAACCCAAAACCAAGGAATAGGTATCATCACTTGAGCTACGAGAACAACACCAATAAATGCAATGGAGAACATCACACGAATCGAAAATATGAAGATGCCTAGAGATTTTTTTTAAACACTCCAGCAGGGGGGGTGGGGGGGGGGGGGGGAGAAATTCAAACCAATGCCTGATCACCCAATATATGACAGGATAAATCGCATGGGAAGAAGGAGATTAAAGAGAAACCACTTCATATCAAAAACAAAATAACTTGCAAGAGCAGACCAAATCATAAGCCAGGCAGTGGTTTTAGATCTGAAACAAAAGTCCCAAATCCCACCATGGAAAAAAAGCCAAGTTTCCTGAGATGGTAGAAACCATAGAGAGAATCGGGAAAAAGGGAACTCAGGCAGATTTAGAAAGGAAATTTACCACAGAAGAATATCTTAGGAGAGTATACGCACCAGAAACATGGATTCACGTGTTACTGTCGACGTGTATACAATACAGATGGCTCATCTAACAAAGCCACATCCAATGGAGATGGAGGGGTATATTACAGACTAAGGAATGGTGAAGAAAAAACTCGAGTTTTAACAACGGGAACATATTCCAATAACTTCCGTGCAGAAGCAGAGGCACTGAAGGCCGCAGCTGAGCTTGTAATCCAAGATAAAGATATCCACCAAGAAAACATAGTATTAGTTTACTTAACTATCTGATGCCGCGCCAGTATTTGCAGCGCTAAAACAACACAAAGATGAAGATCTCGAGCAATGTATGTTCTCCCTTACACGGCTCCCAGCAGAACACCGAAGATTAGTCATACAATGGATCCCATCCCACTGCAATAGTGAAGGGAATTAAGCTGCAGCTAAACTAGCAAAGTGTGGGGGTGCATCCTTACAAACACACCTGAGTATCACATATAATGAAGCCATGACCATAACTAAAGACAACTTCAGGGTAAAATGAACTGATAACCATCCCGACTTCCGATAAGAAGAGAGCTACTTTAACTTAACTAGACTATCAAACAAACACCAAAATAAGTATTAACGGCAAATATCTGCGGCCAAACGACAACCCAAAACTACCTGGGAGTCACATTTGAGCGGCGCATGACATGGAACAGTCAGATCGAGAGAAACCGAATGAGAGCCAGAGAGAGAATGGCAATCATGAGGAAACTTGCTGGCACAAGCTGGGGAGCAGACGAAAGCATATTAAAGAAATTGTACACTGGAAGAGTGAGACCAGTTCTCGAGTATGGCATTGCGGCATGGACAACAGCAGCAAAGGCGAACTTTGACAAAATTAGCAAACTCCAAAACCAAGCCATGAGAGTTATAACAGGAGGCATGAAGTCAACGCCAATTGTAGAACTGCAAAAGATTACAAATCTGCAATCCATGACCGATAGAAGAGACTGTAAACCCCAGCAGCAAGCCTAAAAACTCAGAAGACTGACTGACCATCCAATGCATTAGAGACTAAATAATTTTGGAAATGGGAAACTAAAGCGGAGAAACTTTGCAGAAATAGCCAAAGCAAAGATGAACGAAAACCCTATGAACGCATCAACAACACCAAAGCCCATCCCTACTGTACGCAAACCTACCTGGAGGCTGCATATATTTCCAGAGGTGGTAGAAAATATACCAGGTATTGGAAAAAAGAACAGCCAGACTGAAAAAGAAAGAAGAGACATAACCCTCAGGTACATAACGGAAAGCTACTCAAGCATGGACTGGACCCATGCATACACCGACGGTTCTGTAACAAACACAACACAGAACGGAGGGGCATGGGTATTCCTGAGCTTACCAAATGGTAGAAAAACAACACTATCAGTGGCAACTGGAAAATACTCATGCAATTTCAGAGCGGAGGCAGAGGCACTGAGGGCTGCAGTAGAAGAAATGGTGACATGCAAAAGGAATGAAAGCCATATAGTCCTGCTTACAGATGCCCTGGCCATAGTCACAGCACTAAAAAGCCAGAAAAATACTGAACTTAATGATTTAAGAGCAGTACTCTGTCAACTATGCCAGCAGTCCACACCAAAAAGAGTAGTGGTACAGTGGGTTCCATCCCACTGTAACATCCAAGGCAACGAGGAGGCAGACAGACTGGCAAAAGAAGGTGCAAGACTACCACAACCAGATACTAGTGTGACATACGAAGAGTCAAAACGGCTTATTAGAGCTAGATACATGACCAAATGGGAAACAGAACATACTGGCTACATAAAAAACGATGCCTATTACCAGTTGAACAGAAGAGAGCAGGTCGTGGTCTTCAATCTTTGCACTGGCCACAATAGACTGAGCTACCACCTATTCAATAAATTGAAGATAGGAGGCACTGACGAATGCATGTGCGGTACTGGGAAAATGACCGCTCAACATCTGTCCGACATACGAGGATCAGAGAAAGCAGATGTGGCCATCACCAGTGGCAACACTAGACAAGCTCTATGGCAGTGTCGATAGCCTCAGGATGACAGCAGCTTTTTTCGAAAAATTTAAGGTTGACGTCTGACAGCGTACGAAGAAGAAGAACTTAACTAGAGAACAGCAAGTCATCATCTTCAGACTGAGAACTGGGCATAACAAGCTCAAGGGTCATCTTTACAACAAAATAAGGATTGGGAGAGATGGCAATTGTCCATGTGGGGAGCTTATCATGACCGTGGAACACATCGTGCAAAGCTGCACGCTCACGCAGGAAAAGAGAGACAATACTGGCTTCGTGAGACAAAAGCTGTATGATGATAAAACAGCTTTACAAACAACGGTGTCCTTTGTAAGAGAAACTGGGACCTTGATCTGAGGATGAACGAAGAAGTAGAAGATCACTTAATTAGTCACTGACCAAGGATCGAAATAGAATAACAAATCTTTGATACATTAAAACATAGGTTTGATGTCAAACAGAACTCTAGAAATGAATATGGAATGACAAAACGATGATTATATAAAATCCAAGCAAATTGGAAATTGGAAACGGCCATTTTTAAAAACATCCGTCATTATTGCATTATATGGATGCAGTGGTTGTGCAGGAAAATAGTGGAATATTTCATGGAAACTTAAATACAGAGGTCCTGGAATTAACTAGGCAAGGAAATCTCTGAAAGATCAATAAAATATAGCCAACTAGATTATCTTAGGCACTTGGGTGGAAGACTGCAATTGATCAACCGAAGTCATTATTAAAATACAATGACAATGTTTTATAACGCGGACACATGTGTTCGTAGTTTGTACTATATTGTAGCCTCACAGCATTGGCATCACATTTCAAAAGCAAGACCGTTACATGGGATATAGATTGTATTTACTTGTCCAACAACTTGTACAGTTAAACATTGTGGAGAGCTTGAGCTGTCTTTCGTGTACCAAGTGTGGTGTGTTGGTTGTTGTAGGATTTCTCGTACGTTATCTATCCAAGTGCCACGTGCTCTTTAAACAACCTTTTTTCAGTTATAAGCGCGCAGTTATAGTTGATCAGGTTGTATTCTTATGATATTATTTAACCATATTATTTACTGCCTGGAAAGATATTCAGCCCGATGGGTTGTTCTCATCATATTTCCAAACTCATAATTTTTATCTTTCTCTGTGACACCAATGATTATTCTTACTGTCTTATACATTTCATTTCACAAGTTGTAATTTTCCATTCCTATGAATTGTATAAGGACCCCTTGTTCGACCATTAAAATCGACAATTACTATCCTCTATAGGATAGGATCATCCTTCTCATTGGACCTATTGATAACGTCTGAAGAATACTCAAATAATTGCCTCACATCTTTTTCAGTGTGACTCTTTATTTAACTTAACTTAACGTCTTTATACTGGCTTAGAAGAGTCCGCAGAGTCTGTATTTCATAGTGACTTCCACTTAACGACAGTTTTGTACGTGGAGAACCAAAATTCGTCCACGCCATTAAAAAGTTAGTAAGTATTTCTGTAAAAATGGATGCATAAAGTATAAACACGTGTATCAAATAGTGTACACACAAATTTAAGTAAAGAATTAGTGTTAAAACCACGAGTCATCGTCATTTATTGTCTCACTTGCTCACATTTACAGAAGTGTTTTCTGGACGCATCTAGATTTCTATTTTTAGAAAGGGGGTTTCTGACAGTTTCTGATGACTTGCAAATATTGCACAACTAATTTTAGAACGTAAAACCTGAATATAAAAACCTTGCACCGAACATGGCTAAAAAATTAATTTTTAAATATCAAAGTAGATTTAAGCTTGTACATTTTATAAATTAAGAGAAATAAACTATAATTAATATAATTGAATTACTTTTTATTTCAAAATATAAACCTATAGACTAGATTTGATAATATAATGAAGGACAGTATTGTTTTGGAACAGTAGTTATAGTTGTAGTTTTTATTTGACTAGTTGAGCGAAAATAAACAAATCATGAGCTTGTAAATTTGAAGGCAGGTATACAAAGTATATAAAGTGTAGAGCTCTCATCTGACACTGATAGTAGTGAAACAACCATCAACAGTTCTACAAACGCTAAGATATATTATTTCAGCTTGCTATGGAGTTTCCGCGCCTTGGGCAGCATTGCAATGAATCTTCGTGCAAGCAACTTGGTAAGTTTCAACTTTCATAATTTAAGTTAATTTATTAATATTATTATTAAGGAAGCCGTGCCATATCATATGGCATATGTGATATGGTGATCTCCAATAATTACTCTAAAGAAGGACACGATTAAGCGGTTCTAAGTTAGTCTGTAACTTCTAAACCAAACCAACAATCGACATGAACGGAGCGATTTAAATTGAACATGAATGGTTGATGTCGTTATAATAACTAATATTTAAATAAGTAGTCAATTGTTATTATAATTGTAGTATTACTACTACTAGTATTCACTTTTTAAAGTTTGTTTTAACTTATCCTTATCTGAGAGTGGCCGAGTGACCCTATTCTGAACTCAACTGTCTCCTGTCGGTGAAGGGACGGGGTTCTACCGAGATGTAAATCTCTCTCTTATCTCTATCTAAGATAGTATCTTGGCACTGACGTAGTGGAGCGAGTGTTAAATACTTCATTGATTACCTGGGGGCTACGTTTTACAGCTTACTTCTTTTTTGTAAAATACCTACTATTTGATAAGTTAAAGTATGACATTTACGATATAACGTAATACTAAAGTAGTACAAATAAAGAATGTTTTTAAGAACTTGCATAAGTCCGTAAGTTTACTTAACTTAAGTTTAAAGAAGAATTACTTTTATATTTATAGTAATATAATATAGTCTACACATACTGTTGTTGTACTATTAGTATTGGTTATTGATATACTCTTGTTTCTCGAGTGTCATGATTATCAAGAATTTAGAAACACTTTTAGAAATTCAGATTTACCTGTGATAATAAAGTTAGATAGTGTGATATGCATGTAACCTGTGTGTTTTGTTCCTTCATGCTCAGATTTTCTACCAATGAAATGTGATGCCTGTTCAAAGATATTTTGGTAAGTTTTTTTTACTGATTATGGTGCAATTTATAAATAAAATTAAGAATTCAGAAAGTGTCAAGTGTTTTTATAAAAATGTGCTTAGTTGAATGTTATTATTCAGTGTATCTCTAAGTGATCTTAGGTGGGTGGGGTAGGGGGAGGAGGAGGGGTAGAACTTGTTGCAGATGATTTATTTTATTTTGTGCTCTTGTCTTAAACCTCTGGGGAAGATACAAGATTCTTCAACTCATGGCAGTATCCTAGCATTCACACAAACCAAAAAGCCTGCAGAGTGTGGGTACCCATATGAATGAAAGAAAGATCTAGTATCATTTCCCCAAATATAATACATGTACTCATTTGTTCTTCCGCAGATTGGAAGAAGAAAGATGAATTGTATTCTTATCTTCAAATGTAACAATTATGTGTAAATTCTGCTACAGTAAATAAATTTTCTTGTCAGTTTTGGTAAGGTAATCTGAATTTTTTAAATTTGATGTGTAACCATTTCTTTGTCATCATGAACCTCACAAATATTGAATTTAATTATTTGTCACATGTTTTGGTCATTCGTTTAATAACAATATAAATTTATATCCATTTCAGCCGTGATCACATAGTGTATGCCACACATTATTGCTCAGAGTCTTATAAAAAGGTAAATATAAATAAATAAAATGGGTAAATTAAATGTGTTCAGCATTTAAAATGGGTAGAAAGACTAACGTCTGGTCAGACATAACATACTGATCAGACATAATAGTCAGGGGCAGGCAGAATATACTGGCCAAGACCCTCACCTTGACTTCCTAGTAGCCCTCGCTGGAAACGGGCTGTTTTCATGGTAGCCTGGCTAACGGGGTGAAGTATCAAGGTGATCTCCGTAGTAGTGAGCAACACGCAGATGAAGCCAAACAACTGCCTGGAGGACCCAGTCCACCTTCATCATCACGCTAAGGATGGGAGCAAAGCTACTACAACCCGCCACTTAACATCTTTTTCAGGGCGCACAAAAGAGTAAACTTACTCACTGTGGGCAATCGAAACAACAACAACATCATTTAAAATTGTCTCTGGCCAGGCAGATATCTTAAGACAAACAAATCTGGACATCATACATGATATACTGTTCTGTTAGTTTGGAGACACAAGGGCCAACCCTTGTAATTTCTTCCTGGGCTTGGTGGGAAGGTGATTTTAAAACATGACCAGAACACTGTGGGGACAAAGGCAACCTTTATTCCTCAGCTGCAATGGATCTCTTATGTACTGTTTTTCTTTCCATAATGGTGCAATCTAACAGACGTCCCTGCCTTCTGTTAACCTTTAGCACTCCAATATATTTTTGAAAAAAAATTGACTTAATTAATTTTCTTAATTAGTCGCTATGGTAGTCGTCTTTCAAAATTTGTAACTTTTATGTTTGTTTGTCAATAAATATGATTTTCTGGCGTGTAGATACACAATAGCATAACGAACATGTGGGTGTTATTGTTTTTGTTGTGTGTTTGTTAGTTTTTGAGATTCAAAAAGATAAAGTTGAAAATTTATGAAAATCTCGGGAAAAATTTGGGCTCGACCACTAGGCCTAGTCGCTTCGATAGAAAACCATGGAAACAACAACAACGCATCGATACTGTGTTTACAATATCGCCACAACTGTTAGTTTCAATTCAAACGTAGTTCTTTCATTTAAACTAACAAAATAAACAAATCTACGCGATAAAAATCTTTCCCAACAATCTACTTCCCCTTTCGCAAAAAGTCGGATTGCTCCAAGCGGCGTATACAAAATTAAAACTGTTCAAAAGCCATTTGTAATCGAACAAATGATACTTTAACCGGCAAAATATCGTGTATATATGGAGGACGTATTCAGCAGTAAAAAATGGCTGTCGGGAGTGACTCCGTTCAAATAAAAAAATATTTTTACGCACACCGTTTTTGTAGGCCTAGTCGAGTGGTTTTCTTCTAACATTGGCGTGCTGAAGGTTAATGTTATCCTCCCATTTTTAGCATTTCCTTCATCTGGGTCACTAGTCTTCAATTTGTCTTTCCAGTAAAGTTTTCAGCAAATTATTTCTTTTGATATGGCCAAAAATCTTAAATGTTAGACTCTGATTTTGTTAAATAATTATATTTTTATTCCCAAAAGCAATTTATAGGGAAGAGGAATAAAGGTTGTTTTATCTATGTGCAGACTGGATTTTCTTTTACTAGAAAAAAACATAGGCCTTATAAGGATTTGAACCGGTGTCTTGAGACTAGTCAACCACTCTGCCACCTGCTGCTCTTTAATTCAGTAACATTCCTCAATATAATAATTCTATATTTCTAAGAATTAATTGCTGAATGTTTATCTCTGATTCCAGAATAACCAGATACCGGTGTGTCCTCTGTGTAACCTCCCCTGTCCCATAAAGAAGGGAGAGTTGCCTGACAGTGTTGTTGAGAAGCATATAGAATCAGCTTGTTCATCAGATCCAGCTAAAGGAAGGAGAAAGGTATAGTAAAGATATGTTTTTCCACACCTCTATCATTCTATTTTCTGAAAAAGTGTAATGGTCAACAAATAGTATGTTCTGCCTTTGTGGATAAATCACTAAGTCTCAGTTTTTGTGTTGCGAAATGTATCATACCCTTCCTTGCACACTATATGGGCTCGACAAGTCCTTGGAGAGGAGCCAGACAAAAAGGCTGAGGAGCAAGTGGAACCCTATAGTTGTAGCTTCAAAACCTACCAGCGAGTGGTATATGCTCTGGGCTGCACCAATCCATCCCCACTTCATGGGTTAAATGCATTCTTGTCTCGTTCTTTACTTTTTGTCCTCTATCATTTATCCCCATGGATGACGAAAAGATGCAGACCAGCGGACATTGCACTTCTGCCCCTTTGTGATGATCTTCCAGGTGGCGGGGAATGCCACACATACTCTCACTACAGGTGGGCTGGCTAAACTGATGGAAGAATGATGCGATAGCTGACCCAGATGAACATAATATGTGCCTGGCAGGACGTGACGATCCTGGGACACCGACACACTGGACTGCCTCCCTTTGGGATACTCGAAAGATGCATCCATAACTCCCCTTTGCAATCATGACGCCTCTAAGACAACAGACATTATACGAGATTGGACGTCGCCTCAATAATTGAGGAGGACGTGTGCTTTTGTCCAGGAGTCATTGGGCTGTCAAGAGCTGTCAAGGGATTTTATCATCATCATCATTTTGAGTACCATGAATCAAACTTAGGAAATGGGGTTGGATAGATCACATGCTAAGAAAATCACCATTAATGTGACCAGACAGGCCCTGACATGGAATCCACAGGGAAAAAGGATGAGCTGTAGACCAGGAATCACCCGGAGAAGAGACTGCGAAAATTATCTTCGGTCCCTGTATTTCAACTACAGAGAAGCAGAAGGTGCAGCTCAAGACCGAACTTGCTGGATGAGGGTTGTCAATGGCCTATACCCAGAAAGGAGCGATGGCCATTGATAATGATGATGGTTAAGAATTTCATACAAGCTGTAAATCCACCCAGAATGTTCTATGTTAAAAGCCATACCATGTATTATGTGCTAAAAATGTAATTTTCGGAGATTAGTCTGTTCTATGTGATTTCTCATATGTAGGCCAATATTACTTACTTCTTCTCGTTCCTCTTCTACAATGGGGTGTAGATGGTTGCAGACCAATTTTAGTGTGGTTAAATATAGTGAATGAGGAACTGAGATGCTAGTCCAGTCAGGCACAAGATACTGACCAGGATGTCAGGATCAGAAACAAAACACTGACCATGACCACAGTCTCTTTTCCATGTAAAGTTCACTGGAAACATGTTGTTTTCAGGGCAGCCTGGCTGACGAGATGTAGATCGATGTGATCCCCATAATAGTGATTGCCTCGCAGATGAATCCAAGCCTAGTGCAACCGCCTGGAGGATCACGGTCCACCTTCATCAGCATGCTCGGATGGGAGGAAAGCTACTACAACCTGCCACTTAACCTCCTTTTCAGGACGCACAAAAGAGTACACCTACTCATTGTTGGCATTAAACAACAACAACGAAGACAAATATAGTGAATGAATAATAAATATTTAATATACAGTTCTACATAAGTATAGTGACAGTATCAATACTTCAGCTTATATGTCTTCATCAGGGCCTGAACATATGAGAACAGCACAGATGAAAGTCGCTAAACTAGGTAGCACATGTTGAATACCTGTGTAGCAGAGTGGTTAGATCACTTGTTTTTCGTGGCAATTTTGATTGGTTCAATAACCTGTTTTGACATGCTCCAGTCTACCCAGCAGTAAGTGGGATACCTGACAGTTAGAAAAAACAAAACAATAAGGAATAGAAATGGTCACACACCACATCAGATAAAACTGTGGCCTATTGCAGTGACAGTATCTGCTAGGTGACAACCTTCACCTTTTACACCTGAATTAGAGAATATAGAAATGATGGAATAATGAGGCAACAACTAGTTGCAGTAGTAACATTTTAAATGGGTGTTAATCATATATGAAATTAGGGGACGGCGTTGCCTAGTGGTTAAGTGGCACGGCTCACAACCAGAAGGTGCTGGGTTCGATCCCCATCACAGCACCGGCCGTTACCCCGGGGAAGCAAACCCTTAGAAAATGCAGGAGGAAGCAGACCCTTACATAAAATGCATGCTGAAGTTGGATGCACTGGGCCGGCAGGCGCAAAATAAAAACCACAGTGTAACTCACACACGCCTTGGAGAATGGAGAAATAAGGCGAACGCCAAAAAAAAAAAAAAAAAAAAAAAAATATGAAATTGAATGCATTTAAATTAGTACAAATTGTGGTCAGAAAAAAGAATAGTTTAATAGCTGTGTGACATAAGAACGGTACCGAAGACGGATGTGTCGGACCGAAAGGTGTAAATATCGCAGTCAAGATGTAAACTAGCGATACAACACATTTCATTCTCCGGATTACATCCTGCTACTTGCAAATCCCTGTTCAGGGCTTGATAGCTGGAGATTGAGAACAAACGCAGAAGAAGACATAAGAACAGTGTCTGACCACATCTTCCATTTCCTTTATATTTGTCTCAAGCTCTCTTCTCCATGTTCTCCATATTTGTTTTATCTGCCTCTACTTCTCTTGCTTTCAGGAATCAGAACAAAGAATGTCTTGTAATTCTTCACAGCTGGTTTCCTTAATCTGTGTCCTATCCAAATCCAGCTCCTTTTCCTCGCGAAATGTTTCACTGATATCGGCCTGGTTCTTTTCAAAAGCTCCACATTACTGATCTTAGCATACCATTTCAATTTCTCTATTCTTTGCAGGCACACATCTATGAAAGTCTTTACCTTTTCCATTATTGTTTTAGTTGTTCGCCATGTTTCAGGGTCATATAGTAGAACATACTTTACATTGTTGTTGGAAAATTGTTATTTTTGTGTTGGGCTTAATTTCTTTTGATTTCCATAAGTTCCTCAATAATATGAAAGTTTCTCCTGTCTTTTGTATTCTTATTTTGATATCTTTATCTGTACCTCCTACTTTGTCTCTATTGCTATCAAGATATATTTAGTGTGTACACAATATAAAATATTTTTATTTCATTAAGTATATACTAATATATATATATATATATATACAATGTTTTTTAATGTTGATTTTTCTTTCTTCTTTAAGGTATACACAAATAAATGCTCCAAGAAGGGATGTAAGAAAAAGGAGGTAAGTTGGTAAATGTTTAAAAAGTTATACACAACTTGTAATAAATTATTTTGTTTTTGAAAATTATATTTTTCAGTATGTTTGCTTCATTAAACTTTTACAAAAATTCTGCATAATGTGCAAAGGTACTCAATTGTTTCCACAAATTGGCGAACTGCATTAATTTTTATTTTAAAATTCACAAATAAGTAAAATACACGATTAGAACTGTTGGATTCCTTGTGCTAAATTACATATATATCTAATTGTGTTATTTTACTTATTTGTGGATTTTAAAATAACATCCAGTTTGAAAGTGTCTAGATGTGCTTCACCCTTTGAGTGAGAACATCATTGGTTGATAGAGGAAAATGGTTTTATGTACTTCTACTGGAGTAAGTTTAATGTTATTTTTGTTTTCCTTCAGTTGGTGCCAGTTACATGTGCTGCTTGTCGGCGGAACTTTTGTTTTGGTCATCGACATGGACAAGATCATGCCTGCAGAGGGTTTGAGGGTACAGGAAAAGCTGTCAGCAATGCAGGGTTAGTTATTTTTGCCTCATTATTTGATGCTCGCATCTTTGAGTCAGACAGAATCCTTTTGGTTATATAATGGTTTGTTTAGTTTAACCCTTTTCAGTCTGGCATACTTTTTTGTAGATTTGTGTTTTTAACAGTCCAAGGCAACGGCATAAACTTCATTTGTCAAATTGTTTTTTCTTTTCGAAATAAAATTCACTAATATAAAACAAATTGCGTTAAAATTGTATAAAGTTAAATTATATTATCTATTATATGACGTATTCATAATAAAAGTATAAGTTGGTATGAAGCTTTAAATGTCATTGTGGTGGGTGGAGGAAGGAGTGCAAATACAATTTAAATTATTATTTATTTTACGCACCTCTCGTATTTCTATTTTGCGTTATCCTAACAATAGCATTGCCACTTTAACTTTCCCATGTGTCTTTGCCAGAGTCTAAATTGGACTAGTATTGGATATCCACATGGGTGTGGCGTGGTTAAGTGGCACGGCTCACATCCCAAAGGTGCTGAGTTCGATCCCCATCACAGCACCGGCCATTACCCCGGGGAAGCAAACCCTTAGAAAATGCAGGAGGAAGCAGACCCTCACATAAAATGCATGCCGAAGTCGGATGCACTGGGCTGACAGGTGCAAAATATAAACAGCAGTGCAACGCACACTGCCCTGGGGAATAGCGAAAATAAGGCAAAACAAAAACAAAACAAAAAATACCATCATTACAACAAATATTTTTTTTTAAATATCTACATGTCATACAAGTGCATGATCATTGGCCTGATCAAATAATAGGTAATTTATTGGCTGTCAAAGTCATAATTCCGTCATGCGGAAAGCTACACTTTAATAAAATTAATCAAGGCGTAAATAGTAACGGTCCAGAAAGAACTGTTCGTTAAATAAAACCAACAAATTGCAAGAAAATCCACCATTCTTAAAGTTATATCGGCATGGGCTAGTGGTTAAGTGACACGGCTCACTACCCAAAGGTGCTGGGTTTGAACACCATAACAGCACCGGCCATTAACCTGGGGAAGCAAACCCTTAGAAAATGCATTCTGAAGTCGGATGCACTGGGCCGACAGGCGCAAAATAAAAACATAGTGCAGCGCACACCGTTTTGGGGAATAGAGAAATAAGGCAAATGCACACCAAAAAATATATAAAAAATCTAAGCGCTGTCATTAACCTTCTTCACGCCGCCTGTTTTTAATTGCGAAAATTTGACCTAATTAATTTCTGAATTTCTCGCTATGGTAGTCGACTTTCAAAATTTGTAACTTTACTGTTTGTTTGTTAATAAATATGATTTTCTTGTGTGTGGAGACACAATTGAATAGAGAACATGTGGGTGTTATTGTTTTTGTTGTGTGTTTGTTAGTTTCTAAGATTCAAAAAGATGAAGTTCAAAATTTCTGAAAAAATTTTGACTCAATCGCTAGGCCCAGTCGCTCCGAAAGAAAACCATGGAAACCACAACAATGTATCGATACTGTGTTTAAACTATCGACACAACTGTTAGTTTCCAATTCAAACGTAGTTCTTTCATTTTAACAAACAAAATAAACAGATCTACTCGATAAAGATCATTCCCAACAACCTACTTCACCTTTTGCAAAAAGTCGGCTTGCTCCAAACGGCGAATACAAAATTAAAACTGTTCAAAAGCCATTTTTAATCGAACATACAATACTTTAACCGTCAAAATATCATGTATATATGGGGGATGTATTCAGCAGTAAAAAAAATGGCTGTCGGGGAAAAAAATGTTTTTCTGCACACCGTTTTTGTAAGCCGAGTTGGTCCGCTAAGGCAGGACAAGGGTGTGCTAAAGGTTAAGCTACAGGCTGGAACTCGTATGCATATTTAGTTTGAGAATTACATTTTTTTTTACATCTGTGCCATTTGATGGATACGACTAGAAGAATAATCTCACCAAGTTTTTTTCTTAATATTATAAAAGTATTGTTCTTTATTGTCCACTCATTAAAAGTTCATTATTAATCATATTTAGAACAATTAATTTTTGTAAGTTACTGTGGCCTAAAAGGGGAACAAAGGATAGAAACACTGTGACTTGTCAGGCGTGTAATAAGCTGTGACTAAGGAAGGTTGTGTATATGGTCTGCTATCCCATTCTGAAGAAACTATGTCACAGGAAAAGGGGGAAAAGCCTCTTTACGCCATAGTAAAAAATAACAGGAACTAAGTCATTATACTCCATTTAAGATTTTTTTGGGTAATTTATTGTTTTAATCCAAGCAGGGCAGCAGCATTACTTCGGGCTCAACAAACAAAGAAAATATCATCTCTACAGGCTGCACCATCATCTTGCCAAAGTCAAGCAGCAAAAACCATAAATTCAGAGTAAGTCTTCATTATAAACGCTTGTTAGCAACATTGATCACAAAGATAAGTATAACAAATACAGTGAACAATAGAAAAGAAAATGAAGTAATAGGGAGCAGGGATTCAAACCACATACCTCTGGGTGACAAAAGCTCTTTGCCACTAGAGTGATTAGTTTCGGAATTAAATCAGCAGAGCATTTAAGATAAAGTGCTCCAATTGGCCAAGTCTTTGTCATTCATCGTTTGCAACCATGGAATATGGGCGAAGTTTGACGCAGTCATATTTCCAAACTTATCTATTATTTTCTCTACCTACCAGGTTTCTTTATTTGAAACTTGTTCAATTGTTCATTGTTAGTCTTCTTCTGCGTTCGTTCTCAATCTCCTGCTACCAAACCCTGAACAGGACTTTGCAAATAGCAGGATATAGTCCAGAGAATGAAATGCATTGTGTCGGTAGTTTACAGATTGACTGCGATATTTACACCTTTCAGTCCGACATATCCATCTTCAGCAGATTGTTAGTCTTTCTCTGACATAAACATTATGGCTTGTGTATGGTCTATGTTTGATAACAGGAAAGTTCAAAAGTAAGTCTATAAATATGTATGGGTCGAACTCAACCTATATTCAATAGTTACAAGTAATGAATTTCAAAAGGTTAAGCCAGCTGAATTCCTTAATTTGTCTCTTCAGTGGAAGAACACTTTCTTTACCTGGTGGTCTGTGACCTGAATTAGTGTCTGCGATTTTTGCCTGACACATCCGATTTTGGCACATAATATTTTGGAGCCGGGTTTGCCTTCCTCTTCAGCCCATATTCTCTTAGCCAGGCTGCATGGGTACATCCTGTTTCCAGGGCCACCACTTGGAGACAGAATAGAGTCTTGGTCAGCTGTAATTTGCTGACCCTGACACCAGCAGTTACTGGCTGCTCTCTGCTCATTCACTGTTACGTCTTCGACCCCCTTTTTTGTATTCATTCATTGATCTTGATGCAAAAGCTTTACAACACCTTTGAAAATCTTTGTTGCAGTTTAAATACTTTACTGCATCTTTGGAAAGATTTGCTTCATTTCTTTGGCGCTATCCATAAAAGATGTCCACAAGAGAGCATATAAAAAGTGGATAATTGTGGACATGCAGGAGTGGGTATATAGGTTGAAAGTGAATAATAGTTGTCCATCACAAGTGATGAAGACCACTCTCTTTGTTCAGCCGTGTGGACAGTCGTATCTCTTGCTGTGTCCGCTGAAATGGGTGACTTGCGCGGTGATTTGGATTAAAGTGAGGAAGAAACTGCGCCTTTTGTCAACCTCACCCACAGAGCCTAAGCTACCTTTTGCCAGTGGCAAGACATTCATCGAGACGACTGGAGATAGCATAGGATGCAGATTTTGCCTCAGGGTTACCACCGAAGCCTTTCGGAAACATGTAACCCGCAGGGTAGAAAGGTGGGATGGCATCTAACGCAGTTTGTCGTGCCTTTTCGATAACCACAAGAGGTCATATGGACAACACTCAGCGTGTGAGTGAGTCTGGCATCTCTCCCCAGCTGTATTCAGCTCATCATAGTAGCATCTAAAATTCCCACACGCCAAATTCGTGAAGGTGAACCGGCAGAACTAAGCCATGAAATACGACACAGGTATAAGCGTAGTGCCATTCAGCCGGCGTCCAGGCCAGGATAAACGGATGGAAGAAATCACAAAAAAAGAACGAAATAACAAGTCCAGACGGAAAACAACTCCACGTTTCTGTGAACACAAGTGTAAGTCGTCGACTAGTTTGAATTCCAGACAAATCCGTGGTCTAGCGGCATCCATAATGATCCAAAACAGTAGAGAAATGTAGACTCGCAGCCAGTTATAGCGCCATCTTTGCCATATCCAGTTCACTAATTACCTGGCCAGTCACATACATACAAATATTTCAAGAGTAACAAACCATCTTATCTTTGACATTTTCTCTACTGTCAAATTAAATCTAGATAAACATTCTTGGGATTCTCTCTTGCTAAGCCTTCCGAACTTTCTATTATCGAAACCTCTAATCCAAAAAGAATATCTAGTAACTTGTGTTTCACCGAATAAAATTGATTTAACTCAATATAAATTCTGTCTTAAAGTTTTAAACTCTTAGAGTGAAGCTCAATTTTAAGTTCTATTAACTCTTTCCGTCTTGTCAGATGATAGTAATTGTGCTTTGAAAAGGTATGCAACTACAGTCCATGATGGTAACGAATGTGACTCGTAAGACCAATCCGGGCAGAGAAGCATCTTCCACAGTGTTTGCGAGAAAAATTAGAACTGTTTGCGGCATCACATGGTGTGGCGTGTCTTCTCAAACTCTGAGTCTGTAACTTATCAGTATCTCCTTTGTCTGTATTCCATGCTTAATCATACCCCTCCATGTAACACGATCCACGGCGTCCTATTCCCATGATCCTAAATTGATGTCAGCGTCATTCAAATCCCATCTGCATTCATCCTTGTACCGAAGTAATGGCCAGCCCCGAGACCTTTTCCCCAACTTTAAATTCCCCATAGAGAAGATATTTTGGTATTCTGCCATCATCCATCCTCCAAATGTGTCCCAGCAAGCGGAGCCTTTTAAGTTAAGGTAGGTGATTATAAAATGTAAATCTTATGTATTTAATCCAGACCATGTGAAGTGGCAATCCGTAAGGGAAGAAGGGTTAATCAAAAGTGGGCATGGGAGAGGGCATGGTAAAAAATATGCCAGAATTTTGTGAAAGTCCTTTGTGAATGACCCCTTGGGGTATAATTTATTTTCTACTAAAATATATAAATTCAGCTGTACACAAATGTAGTTTTCTATCGTGAGTATTATCAAATTAGTAGCTAAATGTGTGATCTGGTCTTTTTATTTCAGTAGTGCAAAAGTTGGAATTGGGGCAGACTTTTCTTCATTGCAAGTTTCTTTGGTATGTTGCTATATTTTGTATAGTTCATTCTTTGTGTCAGACAAATGTAAACATGAACTTTGTTTTGTAAATAGGCTAAATGAAGACTTGACAAAAACATACGTTGGACTCAAACATTCATCGGACTAAAACATGCATCAGACTAAAACATGCATCAGACTAAAACATGCATCAGACTAAAACATACATCAGACTAAAACATGCATCAGACTAAAACATACAGAGATCTTTACAGCCAACCCATTGTTGTATACTAGCATTTTGAATAGACTTTCAACTCAGTACTAAAAAATGCCTGCTAAAGTCGGATGTGTCTGACCAAAAAGTACAAATATCACAGTCAAGCTGTAAACTATGACACAACACATTCTGTTCTCCAGACAACATCCTGCTTCTAGCAAAGCCCTTTTCAAGACTTGGTAGTGAGAACGAACGAAGAAGCAGAATACTTTCAGATATGTTGTAAATTCCAAATATGATCTTTTATGCAATAAGAGTGAACTCTTCAATTGGAAGTCATGATAAGTTCACTCTTATCGCAAGGAAGACCGGATATACCGAAGCTGACCTAAAAGGCGCATTTTGAGAGCGTCCCTTGCTTGAAATAAAAAAATTAAAAATTTCATGAAAACGGATTATCAATATTTACAAATGACCATACTGTATAAGTAAGTTTTCACTATAAACATAATTATTGAATAAACAAACTAAACAGATTAACCTCAGAAAAATCAGTTGCAAAAATGTACCTACCCCATTCTCAATAATGGGCGAATCTTCAAATTCAAGTGAAAAACAGAAGAAATCATTTCCAAAAGCCTAAAACAAATATCAAATTTGCCGTTGTTTTTAAACTAAATAAGACAGAAGTCGAACTCTCTACAATCAAATGAGCAGTATGTTCAGCCTGGTTTGGTTAATAAGAACGGCCGCCACTTTGCAGCGACTTCGTCTGTAAAACTTACCATTTTTGTCTATCTCTTTGAAACGACGAAAGTTTGGTAAAGGTTAATGGGCTATTGCCCCTGTTATAAACACTTTTGTGAGAAACTAACACTTACAGACAGCTCTGTTCCGTAGTGAGACATTCTGCTATTCTATCAGTGACTTGAGTAGCTGAGGGTTAGAGAGCTTGCTTCTCATGGCAAAGGTACCAGATTCCATCCCAATTACATGCTCCAGTCAACCCAACTGTAATATTGATACTTGACTTACTGTTAAGGAAGGAAAGGCAACGAGGAAGGGAACTGACCACCCTACCTCATATTAAAAGTTGAGACATTTCATCCCCATCAGCTGTATAAGCTATGGTACTGCCTTTCCCGTACAGTAACTTAACGTACACCTAGTGGGTGTGGTCTTAGATTCAGTTGTCTTCTTCTCTTTCTGGATCCAACAAAAATCATTATCTACTCATTTATTCCCAAATTATTTAACCCTTTGAACCTGTGACACCAGTGTGTGTGTAAATGCCTCACTCCTCGATATGACGGGTGGTCCATTATTCTAACGCATATTTCGGGCTGTACTGCTTAGGTTTTGGCCATAATATCATGGCGTCTACACAATACACAAATTTCTGAAATTTTGAAAATCAGGGAAATTGTAGTTAAAAAATATTAACGACAGAACAAGCCGTTGAAAGCATCTTAAAGGATTCGGAGATAATATGGATTTAGATGTTTATTTTGAGAAGAACATGATTATTTTAAACACACATGTGGTAAAGCTAAAACTATTCCTGTCCCTCAGAGGATCAGACTACGGTTCAAGGTGGGAACTTATTCGATGTAATGTATCCAGTACATTTGATATAGGATGGTATTCAATAAATATACTCCACAATTTACTGGCATAACAAGTAGGAATATTGGAGATGATCATGTCAGTCAATTTGAGATAGAAAAGCGAAATTAGAGAACATGTTTTTGTCATAGTAAATAGCTTTCCTAAGATGTCTACCTTGTATGTATTTTTTTAGGAACACAGGGGAAAGACTTTTGCAGACTGGGTGGCCACTGTTCAAAAGGTTAACAAAGGGTTTTGCTTCTAGAGCTTTTTGAAAAACACTTCAGTCTACAGATTTTTGATGTGTGAATTGTAAAGTGTACAATGACCTGAGTTGGAGAGTCTGTTACCTTGGAGGGTTTAGACACCACTTGTTGGTTCACTTCTTGATTTTTACACTGTCAGACCAGTTCCAGCTGTTGAACTTGACCATTGTTTTGAGCTTCATTTTAGCTCCATGCAACTCTGAGTTTAGTGTTGAGTCAGTTGGCCAGTGAGTTTTCTTCAACTAGCTATACAGACAGCAGCACATTTTCCTCAACTAGCTATACAGACAACAGTGAGTTTTCCTCAACTAGCTATACAGACAGCAGCACGTTTTCATCAACTAGCTATACAGACAACAGTGAGTTTTCCTCAACTAGCTATACAGACAGCAGCACGTTTTCATCAACTAGCTATACAGACAACAGTGAGTTTTCCTCAACTAGCTATACAGAGAGTAGTCCTGATGGCACTGTTATTTACATCTTATGACATGCTGCCAGAGTGGCAGCGAACCTATTATTGTTTCAGTTACACACAGAGCTGTCCCAGAAACGACTCGAGCTGATCCTAAATTTAAGTTCCCATTAAAGTTGTCTTTTTATCGTTTTGATTGTGTGTTCATTTAACAATGATCCTCAGAATGAAGAGGAAGAATTAGTTATGGCATTACAGATGTCCTTGAAAGAAAGTGCAGAACAAGACTCTGATCAGACCGACAGGTAGGTTATGGTAACAGCTGTTGTTTTTTAACCTTAAGCACTCCAATATATTTTTGAAAAAAATTTGACCTAATTAATTTTCTTAATTAGTCGCTGTGGTAGTCGTCTTTCAAAATTTGTAACTTTTATGTTTGTTTGTCAATAAATATGATTTTCTGGCGTGTAGATACACAATAGCCTAACGAACATGTGGGTGTTATTGTTTTTGTTGTATGTTTGTTAGTTTTTGAGATTTAAAAAGATGAAGTTGAAAATTTATGAAAATCTCGGGAAAAATTTGGACTCGACCACTAGGCCTAGTCACTTCGATAGAAAACCATGGAAACCACAACAACGTATCGATACTGTGTTTACAATATCGCCACAACTGTTAGTTTCCAATTCAAACGTAGTTCTTTCATTTAAACAAACAAAATAAACAGATCTACGCGATAAAAATCTTTCTCAACAACCTACTTCCCCTTTCGCAAAAAGTCGGCTTGCTCCAAACGGCGTATACAAAATTAAAACTGTTCAAAAGCCATTTGTAATCGAACACACGATACTTTAACCTGCAAAATATCGTGTATATATGGAGGGCGTAGTCAGCAGTAATAAATGGCTGTCATGAGTGACTCCGTTCAAAAAAAAAATTTTTTCCGGACACCGTTTTTGCAGGCCGAGCTGGTTCAAATGGATCGGACAAGGGCGTGCTAAAGGTTAAACTACATGTAGCTATATTTATCTCACTTTTTATTATATTATTTGATGATGGTTACAATGGCTCTTGTAATATTATGAGGTGAACTTAAAAAGCTGTATATGGGTCCTCTTGGCTGTAGTGCAGTATGAGGCTTCTCTGTAGCTGCACCACTATAGGGAGCATGGTGTCGATCCTGACCTTGTTGGTCAGGTTGCTGTAACACAGCATGTTTCCAGAAGGTCGTGAGGTGAGGTCTTAATCAGTATGTTTCACCTGACCATGCTAGTCTAGCCTCACAAGCAGCAACAGTATACGTACTCAACATCAGAATGTATGTATGTTGATGAATATAGCTTGGCTTGGCTTCGTTCGTTCTCAATCTCCCGCTAATAAACCCTGACACGGGCACTAGAAGCAGAATGTAGTCAAGAGAACGGAATGCGCTGTGTCGTAGTTTACAGCTTGACTGCGATATTTGCACCAATTGGTCCAACACATCCGACTTCAACAAGCATTTTTTGAGTACCGGGTTATCCAGGATCACCGTGGCGTGGAGGAGTAGAAGGGTCTTGGCAGCTCTGGTTCGCTGGCCCTGATGCTAGCAGTCAGCTATGGGTCGCTGACCGCTGCAGCTCATGCTGCTGATCAGTATCTTGATCTTGTTAATGAATATTCATCTTATTGCTCTAAGCGAAGCATAGGGTCACTACTACAGCTAGCGTCTCTACAGGAAGTCTGTATTTGAGCATTAACAAAAGGGGTTTAAATAACATTTAAACATGATGAGATTGCTAACCCCAACCACAACACCCTTTAGTCTTCTTTTGTGACATGTTTGGAAGGTTACAGGGGTCATATTATTTTTGATCTGGTACCAATTGGTATGAATGGTAAACATAAAAATGAATAAAAATCAACTAAAAAGCAGAAGTAGGGATAACAGATATACATGTAGAGTGACATCCTGGTGGCTCTATAATTTCAGATGCCCTCATCGTGGGCAATAGAGGTCAAGTTGGACAGTGGACAGATGGCCTGAAGTAGGCCCTGGGTCCAACATGGTACACTAAGGCAAAAGAGCGAAATGAGTTTACTCAACATTTGGCTACCTGGCATCAGACACAGTGCCTTATTGAATATCAGGATTTGCAGGATTTAGAGAGCAGAAGTGTTTCCACCTTGTTGTAGGTGAGGTTGTGTGTCCCTAGGACCAGAAGAACTTATCAGGTGATAACATTGCTACCATTAGGGTCTCCCATGGTGGAAAGGTGGTCAGACACAAATATCTTGCTCTGCATCTCTTAGTCGCCCCCTATTCGTATTGTCCTTGACTTGCCACTGGGGTCGGGCAGCTCAGCTCGAGATGAGAGAGTGGGGATAAAAAGTAGCGCAGTTAATCTTTACTAAAAATAGCGCTAGTAAAATTAATTATGCAATCATTGTCTGCTATGGACGGTGGCCTTTGCCTTTTTTAGGTAGGTTGGAGGCCGACTAAAGTAAAGATCCCATTGATGTGCTGTGTGGCATATTGGGATTGAAGTGTTAAGCCGACATTACTTTTACCAACTGCACTCTGTGGCAACCTATGGATGTGAAACATGGACGCAAAGTAATAAGAGTGAAGATTGGTGCTTTTGAAACACAGTCCTACAGAAGAGTCCTGAAAATCCTGTGGACAAAGAAAGAACGAAACAAATCCATCCTGCAAGACTTGAATGTAGAGGAGAACTGGCTCATAAATGATGTAATGACTCGAAAAATGAGGTTTCAGGACACGTCAAACAACACAATGGCCTGGATAAAGTGGTTATGGAGGGCATGGTCACTGGAAAGAGAGGCTGGGGGCCGACCGACTCAGGACATCAAGGAGACGCTGGATTTGACCTTGGAGCAGGCCGGAAGACTGGCGGAAGATAGTTTCCTACAGATAGGCTGTCACGAGAGCGACATTCTGCAAAGGACATGCTACATGATGATGATGACCCTAGGGGCGATGTGGTCAGCATCACTCCGGTCACCATTATATCCCAGACTTGCTCATTCACTGTTACATCTTTCAGTTCTTAGGACCATTCATTGACATTCATGACTACTTGCATTTCATTCAAAACCCTTTCCAGGTCTACATCGCTTTCTGCACCTTCCTTGCCATTATCTTCTACTTTATTGTCATCAGTACCGGTACTGACTTGATCTCTAGCCAAAGCCTTGTTCAGGAGATGAAAAGCCATCTCAGAAAAGTCAACTTTGATATTTCACTAAAAATCTACAAGACTAGTCTGAAGAAAAAGCATTACCATTTTTAAAAAAAATGAGATCTTGCATGAATAAATATTCATGAAGCAAGCTACATCTGCAAAGAAAACTAATTACAAAATTTAAAAACTCAACATCTATCTACAGCGGGACTGGCAGTGTCTTGAGGTCTTTCACCTAGACAACCAGAAGCGCATCCACTGGCATGACACGATTTCCAACAGTGAAATAGTTTAATGTATTCAACTTGCAGGCATTATCTCAGCGATTGATTGCCGTCGCCTCTCCCTCTTTGGTCACATTGTCTGCATTTCTTGGAACGTCCCAGCCCATGAGATGCTCTAGCAGACTGTGGGGGCGAGGGACAGGAAGAGGCCATGCTTATCCTGGAGACGTCCTTGGGGCCGCCCTCGCAACATCTGGCTAAAACAGATTGCGACTTCCCCAACAGAACTGCAGGCTGCCTGGGACGCAACCGTCAGGCATGTTCATGGGCATGGTCATTCAGGATGATAAGACCTGGTCGCCTAAGCGTACTGTTGATCTAGATGTCTGAAACAAAAATAGAACAATTACATTTTCTCTGAAGAAGTTCTACATCCACAGTTTACTTCTGCACAATAAAACTTTTCTAAATTTTCATCTGCTGATATTTTCAGTACAAAAAATCAAGAAAGAGAAGATTATCTCCTGGCTCAGGCCTTGGCTGCAAGTGAGCAGGACATGTCAGGGTTGAGACAGCGCCGTCTTCTGGGTGTCAAAGCTTAAATACGTTCGATCAATCAAGTTTGCCTGGATAATAGTAAGTGAGAAGATTTTTGAAGGATGAAAGAAATGGTGGGTTGTTGGTAGGCAATGCTGGTCTATTTTTATTAACTTTTGCAATCCGACCGAATTTTCAAGAATTATGTCTTACTGTTCGATGCAAGTGCTGCCACCTCATATGTCAAATAGTTTGCTTTTTTCAAAAATTAAAATTCATTAATCATTTGAACCGATGGTCAGGTCAGGTCATCTTGTAACTGGTGAGGTTGTTGGGGTACGCATGAAGACATCCTCACAACCCCACTCCTCTCTGTCAGATTCCACTGCCTGTGACTCTTCTGGTCGGAGACGTTCATTCTTTTATGTTGTCCTCCCATCTCTTTTTGGGCCTGCCTCTTCGTCGTCTGCCATGCACCTTTCCATGGAGGATTGTATTTGCAAGACCATTTGATCTCGATATGTGACTGTACCAAGTGAGTTTCCTTCTTTTGACAGTTGCCAAGAGGTCTTCAAAAGACCCTATTGCTGTTGTAATTCTATCTCGTATTTCCTCTTTTGTAACTCGATCTTTGTACGTGACGTTTACAAGTTTTCGGAAACATCTCATCTCCAAGGCCTGTAGCCTTCATTGAAGGTCAGCTGTAACTGTCCATATCTCACACGAATAGAGAAATATTGACAGGACCAGTGTATGCATTAATCTGATTTTCGTGCGTAGTGCTAACCGTTTATCTTGCCAGATTTTGTTAAGCCGTGCAAGCGCCGCTATTGTCTGTGCTATTCTGGCCAACACCTCACATTTTGATCCTTCATCACTGACAATTGACCCAAGATATTTAAAACGGTCAACCACTTCGAGTTCCTGACCGTTAGCTTTTATCCTGTTGTTGAAGCCCGTGGCGTTGTTGGTCATTAATTTTGTCTTTCCAGCGTTTATCTCCATACCATAGTCAAGAGCTGTTTCATAGAGCCTTCTGACCCATTCCTGGAGTTCTGCTTCTGAACCCGCCAAGCCATCGATATCATCTGCAAAACAAAGGTTGGTAATCGTTCGGCCCCCTATCTTGACAGTACCAACGTGACCTCCAAGTGCCTCACTCATAATTCCTTCAAGGAATATATTGAAAAGAGTTGGAGAGAGTGTACACTCCTGTCTCGCCAACTGTTGTGCGAAACCAGTCCCCTCGCCTCCCATTCACAAGAACTGCACTAGACGCCTTGTTATACAGGTATTCAAGGACCGTTATAATATTTCCGTTGATATTATACATCCTCATGGTTGCCCAAAGCGCTTTATGCCATACCGTATCAAACGCCTTCTTAAAATCCACAAACACATGATACAGTGTTTGCTGCTGTTCTAGATATTTCTCGCTTAGCAGCCTTAAATTAAATATCTGTTCTGTAGTGCTTCTTCCCTGTCTGAACCCTGCTTGCTCCTCGGCAATGATGTTCTCTGCTTGGGGTTTCAATCAGTCAAGGATTAATCTAAGCATAACGTTGCTAGGATGAGGCTTGTTGTTCTGTAATTTTGGCACAGCTTTAGGTTTCCAGACTTATGTAACGGTATAACTATTGATTTCGTCCATAAGTCCGGCCAGTTTCATGTCGCCCATATTTTGTTGCAGATGTGTGTCAGGCCTTCCACCACTACCTCTCCACCTGCTTGTAAGAGCTCTGCTGGTATATTGTCCACGCTGGCCGCCTTCCCTATTCTCAATGTCTTTACCGCTGCAATTACCTCTTGCTTCGTTATCAGTTGGTTATCCTCTATGTTTGTTGGTGTTGGAGGGATTGTTTTCTCAGGTTCGTTTCGCCCTTCATAGTTATATAGCTCGGAACAGTGCTCTGTCCATCGTGCCAGTACACAATTTTCCTCAATAAGGCACTTGCCGCTTTTATCATGGATCATAAGGTTCCTGCCTTGTCTTGGTGTTACCAGTTCTTTGACAACCTTGTATGCTCCATTAGCAACATTTCTGTTTAGTCTCTCTTCGATGTTTGTGCATTGCTCACATATCCACGCTTCTTTCGCCTCTCTCATCTTTTGTTGTATGGCTTTCTTGACCTCTTTATAACTGCCCACCTCCTCCGGTGGGTAATTATGTTTTTTCAGTGACCTTCTTTTATCACAAAGGTCTAGAATGTCTAGAGCCGCCGACGATTTGAGTGGGCCATTATTCTAAGGCTTATTTCAGGCCATAATATTGTGATTAAACAGTACATACATTTCCGGAGATAACAAATATGGCGGCATCCACAAACTTAGGAATGTTGTTGATGATTTTCAAGTAAATTTGAAACAGGATTAACTAAGGGTTAACTGTAAACCAATTGAGCTAAAATTATGATCTAAAGTCCTAAAGATACACATTTCAATAATCTGACATGAAGTATTCATAATATAAATATATATTATTAGTAAGTAAAGGTTAGTCCCATTCTAGTTACACCACTGTTAGGGAATGAAGTTGTTAGAGACTTCAGTATACTAAGCTTGTATGAGGTAGGATTGTCAATTCCTTTTCTTTGCTGCCTTTAATCCTGTAGTTGAATGTCAGGTACCGATTTACAGCTTGGTCGAAATATAAACCTCATCAAAGATTATTTAGAAAGTTAAAATCACATGGAATAGGTGGGGAAGTTGCCAAATGGATTAAAAATTGGTTAAGGGGAAGAAGGCAGAAAGAGGGTATAAATAAGGAGTACTCTGAGTGGTGTGAAGTAAAAAGTGGAGTTCTACAGGGCTTGGTTTTGGGACCAATTTTGTTCTTGATAATATAAACGATTTGGACTTTGATATGGGATCCATGATTGTGAAATTCGTTGATGACACAAAACTATGCAGCAGTGTCTCATTTAAAGCAGAAGTGGATATATTAAGGTCGAATTTAGATAAAATTCGGGATCAAGATGATGAGCAGCACATGAGCTGCAGTGGTCAGCGACCCATAGCTGACTGCTAGCGTCCGGGCCAGCGAACCATAGCTGCCAAGACCCTTCTACACCTCCATGCAGTGATCCTGGATAACAGGCTGCAGCAGGGCAGACTGGCTAAGGAGAAGGGATCGAAGAGGGAATGCTAACCCGGTACTAAAAAAATGCTTGCTAAAGTCGGATGAGTTGGACCGAAAGGTGCAAATATCGCAGCCAAGCTGTAAACTATGACACATCGTACTCCGTTCTCTGGCAACAAATTAACTAAAGAAAGGTCCAGATTAGATATTAGGAGATTTTTTTTGTCAAAGAGTGGTGAATGCTTGGAATGCATTGCCACAGGCAGTAGTGGAGACAGGGACAATAAATGCATTTAAGAATAGATTGGATACACATAGCTTTTAGAGCAAAGAAATGTAAATGAAGCTGGTTGTATACAGACTCTGCAGAGTCATCTAAACCAGTATAAAGACGTTAAGTTATATTTATTATTATGACGTGTTAAAGGTCATGAATGGGGAGGAATATGATGTATTTGTTTTTGTTTGGCACTCACCACATCAGCTATAGTTCTATGTTATTCATTCAATAGCATTTCCACATTTTGTGTGTGGCCCAGTCTGAGTCTGAATTGGACTTGTATTGAATACCCACATGTAATTCGGATCCATTATCATTGGCCTGATCATGTAATGTTATTTCTTGACTATTGAGAGAGAGAGAGAGAGTATAAGAATTAGATGAATACATTTATTCTTGCTTGCTTGACTTCTAATTACAGATTTAATGTTATTGATCTAATTTCAGAATGCTGAAACCGTCATTGAGAAAAGAAAGAGGACATCGGAGATTTAGCAATATTCAGCAATATTGTACACAAGCTAGATATATGTTTAATTATTACTATGACTTGCTTGTAGTCCTTCTGGTCACCTAGGAACATTGGCTGTTCTCCATGAATTCCTGTTTTGTGACGTATTTTTTAGTTTCATCCACGAGACTCTAGTGACCCTGGCCTCATCTTGTCATTATCATATGATTTATCTACGACCACAGTTTGTATCATAAGCCACGGTGACAATTTTTTTTAATTTTTTTTTTTTACCTGTAATATTTTTTTACCTGTAACATTTGTGGATTTGGGTCTAACCAAACTCCTGAAGCTGAACGACCAATAAGCTCACAATCTGGTCTCTCCTCAAATGAACTGTTCAGATTGGCTGAAGCTGCCTGGAGCACAAGGCTCACACCGACATAGGCATGTTTAACCACCCTCTTCACTTTATAGAGATGCGCAATGGATTACTATAAAAACTTATTCTCAAGTGTCCATTTTTTAAGCATTGTTGTGAATGTCATACAACATTCGTCTTTGGTCAATTGAGAAATTGAGGATCTTCTTACACTATCTGGTTTACAGCAATTTGTCTCTTGTCACTATAATTTAATATTGCCTGAGTTCTTTCATTCACAATTTTTTGGTGAAAGTTGAATGAATTTTAATATCGAACACAAGTTCAACATATTTTCTGACCATAGGATAAATTTGCGTATTCTGTTTTATTGAAGTGATTTGTGCTTAATAAATTTAACCTTTAGGTGAAAATTGATACACTCGGCCTAGAAATTAGAAATTGAAAATTTTTTATTTTTTTTACGAAGACCCTGCCCACAGCCATTTTTTAAATGCTGAATACGTCACGTCCATCTACACACATTTTTTGGCCGGTTAAAGTATTGTATGTTAGATTGCAAATGGATTTTGAACGATTTTCTTCTTATTACGCCGATTGGAGTAGGCCGACTTTTTGCGAAAGGTGAAGTAGGTTGTTGGAAAAGATCTTTATAGAGTAGATCTGTTTATTTTGTTTGTTTAGATGTAATAACTACGTTTTAAATGGAAACTAACAACTGTATCGATATTATAAACACAGTATCGATACGTTGTTATGGTTTCCTTGGATTTCTATCGGAGCGACTAGGCCTAGCGGTCAAGTCCAAATTTGTTTTGGGTTTTCAGTAAATTTTCACCTTCATCTTTTCGAATCTCAGAAACTAACAAACACGCAACAAAAACAATAACACCAAGTTCTTTATTCAATTGTGTCTTTTTACACACAAGGAAATCATATTTATTGACCACCAAACAGAAAACTTACAAGCTTCGAAAGTCAACTACTAAAACAAAAAAAAGTTGCGTGCCAAAGGTTAAATACAGTTTTCATATAGTTTTAAGTGTTGAATTGAATTAGTTTTCATGTAACACTGCAACATTTTGATTTTCATGTAACCATGCAACATTTTGACAGCAAGTAGTTGTTGTTTAATGTCCACAGTGAGTACGTTTACTTTTTTGTTCACTCTGAAAAGGACGTTAAGTGACAGGTTGCAGTAGCTTACCTCACATCCCAAGTGTGCTGATGAAGGCGTAACGTGGTCCTCCAGGCAGTTGTGCTAGGCTTGGTTTCATCTGCGTGACATTCACTACTACGGGGTATCATTTCGATCCACATTTCGTCAGCCAAACTGCCTTGAAAACAACCTGTTTCCTGGGAACGCTGCAGGGAAGAGAGATTGTGTCTTGGTCACTATATATAGGCCTGAGCCTAGCGTGACATCCTCATCAGTATGTTGTGCCTGACCGGACTAGCGTCTCAGTTGGGTATTTTTGTGTGTAATATTTGGAAAACCATTTCAAAACACGCAGTAATATTTATGCAAATAAAGTTGAACACAATGTTGTGCATCTGAACGATTAGAGTAACTACTGACCTCTCACAGCAAAGCTAACTGGGTATGTAGCTTGCTGCAGACAACCCTGCTGTAAATAAGTGCACGACTTTTAGATTCGAGCATGGCATCGAGTGAAAAAAATCAATCTATCAAATCCCATCACTCCTCTCGGTGCATAGGCCATTGGCAACATCTTACTAGCATGCACGGTCCTGGGCTATTTCTTTTCCTTTCTTCAGGTATAACCATTTAATTATAGTTCCCTCTCACATTCTATTCTACCTCTTTTTCTATTCTCATCAGAATTCTATGCGAGAGCCTGCCTGGCAATGTTGTGTGGTTTCTTCCTTGGCATATGTTTTATCCTCTCTCATTTTCTTCTCTTAATATGATGTTCCAGTGGCTGTTGTTGGCTACTGTCCTACAGGTCTTCGTTCCTCACCATGCCTTGTCATTTCTTCTTCTTCTTCGTTCGTTCTCAATCTCCCACTACCAAACCCTGAAAGGGCTTAAGTAGCAGAATGTAGTCCAGAGAACGAAATGCTTTGTGTCGTAGTTTACAGCTTGGCTGCGATATTTGCACCTTTCGGTCCAACACATCCGACTTCAGCAAGCATTTTTTGAGTACCGGGTAAGCATTCCCTTTTCGATCCCTTCTCCTTAGCCAGTCTGCCCTGCTGCAGCCTGTTATCCAGGATCACCACGTGGAGGTGTAGAAGGGTCTTGGCAGCTATGGTTCGCTGGCCCTGACGCTAGCAGTCAGCTATGGGTCGCTGACCGCTGCAGCATCTTGATCCCGCCTTGTCATTTAATAACACTTATTCTTCATACTAATCTGTTAATGGAGGACTGGAACTTTTGTTGTGTAGTCGGAGTGAAGGAACTGGTCACTATTTTCTCTCAAATGATGAGACCTCACACAATATATTCTTCCACCTCATATCCAACTGAAGTATCTGTTTTAGGGCTACTTTAACCATTTGCTTTTTGTGTAAGATCCTATTAAATGCTGTTAACAAGACACATTCATGAATTCAAGGATTGTTCCCTCAAATAATGTCAGAATATGCATTGCTCACTTGCATGACAAATAACTGATTTCTTAAACTCGCATGGAATACTGTTTTGAATGTTATTATTGTCATTGTCTGTTTTAAAATTGCAGCTATGGAATAATTGATAAATGTTCTTTGACTTAAATATCTTTTTGCTTCATTGTGAAAATCAATAACCATTGTTGCCATAAATAAATTGTATGTTATTATATTGAGTTTTCTTTTTTCTTTCTAAAATAGCTTGTAAATAATATTGACATATCACTGCAATAAGGGCTGTCACTGTGTCAGACTCACAATCTTTATACAGGCCTAAGTGCATTGGTGTTCTTTCTCATTGCTATTGTTTTCATTGGTGGTGTTTTTTTTGTGGAGATATTATTGAATGTCATTAGTGTTGTTCTTTTTTCATTGGTAATGTTGTTTCGTCATTGGTGATCTTTTTATTGGTATTGTAATTTTGTTCTTTGATATTGTTTTCATTTGTCCAGTTTACGGTCTATTATGGCTATTGCCATCTGTATTTGAGTTAGGTTCTCTTGATGATCTTCTTTGGTGGCAGGTTACAGTGGCTCTCTTCACATCCTGAGGCATACATGAGAAGATAATGTGATGCTGTTCAGTAAGCTCACCACTATGGGGATCACAGTTCCGATCCACACCACATTTGTTTTTTAGGAAAACATTACTATGAGCCATATTTGACATTTCTTTTTCTTGTCCTTTTTCACTCTAACTAGAGAATTACGGTTGCCTTCTTTTATGAAGCCTTCGCCTATGTATGCACTTTGTGTTCTTCTGCAGTGGTGATTTCTGTAGAAATTTGTTGTACACGTAGATGTTGCACATGCACATTCAGCAAACGCTTTTATTTGGGTCAACTCTTCGTAGTTTTTGCTGTTTCCATTCTACCTGAAAGGTAACGGGTGGTTTGAAGTCTTTCTTCTAGATGAATTACCATCTACGACTTACATGCTTTATCTACCTATAGTATTCTAGTTTTAGTGCATTAGAGACTTGATCATGGTCCCTTCATCTGTTAGCATAGAGGTCCAGCAGATAGAGGGCCAGAAGAAAATGAAGGGAGTGTGTGGTATAAAGGAATAAATCGAGCGCAAGTTTGATTTGCAATCCCAATTTATCGGGTTCGAAATCACTTCTTGTTCAGTTTCTTCTTCTTCGTTCATCCTCGGATCAAGGTTCCGGTTTCTCTTACAAAGGACACCGTTGTTTGTAAGGCTGTTTCGTCTCCATACAGCTTTTGTCTCATATCTGTCTCATGAGGCCAGTATTGTTCTCTCTTTTCCTGCGTGAGCGTGCAGCTTTGCAGGATGTGTTCCACAGTCATGATATGCTCCCGACATCGGCACCTGTCATCTGTCCCAATATTCATTTTGTTGTAAAGATGACCCTTAAGTCTGTTTTGCCCAGTTCTCAGTCTGAAGATGATGACTTGCTCTTCTCTAGTTAAGTTATAGTAGCTGTCTTCTTTTCGGAAGTCGGGGTGTGATTAGCCCATTTTACCCTGAAGTTGGCTTTAATTATGGTCTTGGCCTCATTATATGTGATACTCAGGTCTGTTTGTGGGGATGCTCCTCCACTCTTTGTTAGTTTGTCTACAGCTTCAGTGCCTTCAATATTACAGTGGGATGGGATCCACTGTATGACCAACCTTGGGTGTTCTGCTGAGAGCTGTGTCAAGGAGAACATATATTGCTCGAGCTCTTGTTCAGTTTGACTGGGCATGTCGAGGATTTTTCTTGATATAACAGCTTCTCTACGTACAGAAAGGGTTAGCAAAACTACTGTACTGCAAAACTGACATAGTGTAACACATTACAGACAGATACACACACGCACCCATACACTGGACAGTATGTTGGGATGTAACCTTAGAGACTTCGATCTGGGGTTGAAAATGACGTGCCTTTGCCAAATCAAGTAATTTGGGCATTTAAGTCAGAATATATTATGACCAGCCTTCAGCGAGAGCATATGAATATACAAGTCTCAGGTCCACGAGCAAGAGACCGACCACGGTGTCGGTGGATCAAGGGTGTCTCTGACCCACTCAGTATGTAAACCTAACGACAGCATAAGCCTCCCAAATGGCAATAACAGGAAACCTACGCATCCCAACTCTCTGCGACACCGCATAGCAAGAGCAGTAGAACGCGACACCGCATAGCAAGAGCAGTAGAACGCGACACCGCATAGCAAGAGCAAAAGGATAAAGATTAGAAGAACTGGCAAGAGGGACACAATCCATGGTATAATTTGGTTTAGTTGGACAGTAAGAATCATTCACTTGTAGATTTGAATGTTATTGAGAGTTGCAACGTCGATGTCCAATCTACCAGGAAATGAGACTTGAAAATTATCTCATCAAAAACGTGACTTGTGCAAATTCTTGGGTAAAAAACCCACCAACTCCCACGAAATGCATCAAGAGATCTCTCGAAGTATAGCAGCGGTGTGGTTCAGCTTCAATCGCATTAGGCCCATACTTCAACAGATGAAAAACAGGGAAGCGAGAGCTCGCACACTCAACAGTATGGTAATTCCAGACGTGTAATACGACTGCGAAGTGTAGATCCTATGACAAATTGACATGGCCCCAACCTACTCAACAGGCAAGGGAGCGTATCACACTGTCGCATCTCACTACTTAACTTAACGTCTTTATACTGGATTAGAAGACTCTACAGAGCCTGAAAATAACCAGTTTCTCGGAGGGTGGTTTTAACCGATGTGCGAATTCATCTTAATAGACTCAAACACTAAAGCTAAGTAGACCCGAAGCTAGTTAAGCGCCATATATAGCTGCTCTTAACAAACCAACTGGAGAAAGGTACATATAACGGGTAAATATTTAACTTGAATTTTGTCCGATTTCCAACTGCCAAGGAATTTTAATCGTGTTCGACACTGAACACGGGAGTCCAATCTCGCTACCCAGAGATCAGGGAAATGTTTACCGGAAGATTCACGTGCAAAAATAATCCCGGTCTACCCTGTCATTCATACCCGTGACCTCCGGCATCCGAGGCGGACCACGGCTTTCTTTACTCGGACTTGTCCTTTTCAGAATAATACGCCAGCTAAATCCAATGTGTTCTTTTCAGAAATTGCTGCGGGTCAGGTCTTCTACTCTGGGGGCAACTCTTCTCTCTCCTCTCACCTCACTCTGTTTCCTTTGACTCTGTCCAACGGTCACACTCTTGCACAACTTTCACACGCGCCCTCATGGTGAGGCCCTTCCATTGCACTGAGGGCGCACACACCTAGCATAGGTACATACAGACGCACACATTCATCCAAGCACTGGTTTATGCGTCCTGATATCGCCCAATGGACTACGGTCTGGGGTGGAAAATGGCGCGCCTCCGCCAGTAGAAACTAGTGAGGCAGACATCTAAGCACAAAAAAAAAAAAAATGAGCTGCAGAGGTCTGCGACCCATAGCTGACTGATAACGTCAGGGCCAGCGAATCGGAGCTGCCAAGACCCTTCTACACCTCCACGCGGGGATCCTGGATAACAGGCTGTAGCAGGGCAGACTGGCTAAGGAGAAGGGATCGAAGAGGGAATGCTAACCCGGTACTAAAAAAATGCTTGCTGAAGTCGGATGTGTTGGACCGAAAGGCAAATATCGCAGTCAAGCTGTAAACTACGACACAACGCATTCCGTTCTCTGGACTACATTCTGCTACTTAAGCCCTTTCAGGGTTTGGTAGCGGGAGATTGAGAACGAAGCCAAGCCAAACCTTGATCCGGCGTTGTACTCTAAGACAAAATACAGAGATAGGTTTAAACAACATTTGGCTGCCTGGCAACACCAGTTTTACAGTAATATTTCTCTTCTCGGCCCCCTCCACCCCAGCCCAGATTTTACATATTCTTATTATTCTTTGTTCGAGGCACTGAAGACCAACTCTTTTAGTGTTTTTCCTCATAACTATAATTCGGAAACCATGTGATCATTTGTATAGCTCTTCTTTGTATCCTGTCCAGCATGTTTATATCCACTTGATGATATGGATTCCACAACACAGTAATCCAGTTTAGGTCTCACCAATGATTTATATAGTATACGATCTCACGAGAAAGCAACCTCAAGAAATAACAACTACCACTGCATGCATATAACAAGTTGACACAATATCTGGTTACTGCGAACGAGGAAAACCACTGTTAGTAAGGGGGAAAAACCACCAAAAGTTCGCTGCAATTTTATTTTTTAAATAAAAAAAAACCAAATATAAAATAATAAATGTAGCAATATTTATGCACCTGAATTTTCTAACCCCGGATAAGATTTATGTCTAAAGTCTGCTAAATAAACAAATGGGCCTCAGTATGTTTCCGTTCCATTGCACAAGAAAGCAAACGCAATCACGCATTGCATGTGAATCGAGCACACTGAATTGATTTGAAGTAATGTATTAATTCACTGGGCAACGCTTTATCAATATGAACAAGTTTAAAGAACTGCATGAGGATATTTCTATTGCATGAAGATCTTTACTGTCAAGCAGAACAATTAATTTATACAGAATAGAACTTATTAAGATCATTAATTTTAATGGCAAACGTCCAGAATCTAGAACATTGGTCTCATTACAAATGCCTGTCTTTCGATAATTTCTGTAGGGTTTCAAAGTTACGTAAGTGCAAATAATATTTCAGAATCTTCTGTCCCGGGACTTTTTGAAAAATATATATTATATGCTAGGAAAAAATGCAGCTTGTCCATGCAGTTTCCGTGGAGTGTACACATAATGTGTATATATTTTACCTCCTTGTAGAACCGTTTCTAGGTCAGTCTAGATGTTTTGCCGCCCTAGGTGAGAATTGAAAACTGCCATCCCCTACCGTTTACTAACATCACTCTCTCCCCCTGTCATCCAGGCTAGAAGAATTAATGAATTAGATATACAAGAACTTGTATAATATAACATTAATAGAAACCTATCTTTTTTTTATACCAAGATCAACAAGCCGCTGCCCGAGTATCCATTTTGGCTAGAAAATGCAAATACTTTGGTCACATCAAGAGACACAACGGTCTTGAGAGAACGGTGATAGAAGGTATGGTGTCAGGCAAAAGAGGAAGGGGTAGACCAAGAAGACGATGGCACCAAGATATCCAGGAATGCCTGAGTATGACTGTGGCGGAGGCTGGAGTTTTGGCAAGAGAACGAGTTTCTTTCAGACTGACTGTGATGGGAGCGACGTTCTACAAAGTTTATGCTACATGATGATGATCTTTTTTATGTGAAACATGAATTGCACTTACCTTTTAGATATGTTGAAAGAGAATGTAACAGAGTTACAAGGGTCCAACTAGCCAAAGCCAGGAAAGCCCTGAAAATACCGTTCGTGGTACCCATTTATAACTTGGGAAACTGCCGAGAGATTGAGTTCATTGAACGGGTCATTGTTCTTATTTCTCAAACAATACAGTTTAAGACTATCCAGCCAAAATGGTTACATTCCCACGATTTCTACTGGGAATTCCACGACCTTCTAGGTCACATAGTATGTTAAAAAAAATATATTATTTCTCTGGCGACACCCCAGTTTAAATAAAGTTTATGGAATTGACAAACAGAAGTCATTGACTAAAGCGGGCAGCTTAGAATATACGCTGGGGGATGAGTGTTCTAGGGGGAGATCAGAAAGAGCAGAGAAGAGACAATTACAGGGCAGTTGGTAGGTAGAATATAGACCAGACCAGTTGCTAGGATAGACTACAGAACATAGTCAGTGAGTCACCAGAATAGAGATATGGAATTAGAAACCACCGAAGTAGACCAACACTGAAAGGCAACCAGAGACCACACACGTGCAAGAATCTGTCTGTGTGTGATGTTCAGTTCGAGTCGTCGCTAATACCTGTCACACGTGACACCGACTTCCAAGTCCCTGAGTGGCATTCGTCTGCATTCCCGTCAGAGGCAGACGTGTTGCTTCAACCCGAAGCTGTCGTCCTGGACAACACGTCGTAACACATGGGTTACCCTTGGCCTAGCAACCACAGTAACAGACCACTGCCATCTGTCTTACTCACGAGAAGAGCTGCAGTCGCCGAGTTCCTGGAAACAGACGACGAATAAGAATAACCAGCAGATCTGATCACCGTACACATCTTCCTGATGTTGAGACGAGACAACACGCTCAGAAGCCACCTACGTTGTATAAGCTGAGAGGTGGGACATAAGGCCACCAGACGAGCGAGGACAGAGAGATTAGGACTGAGAACAAGTAGCTAGATAGCATTGTATCAACGCAATAGGGTATAGACTGTGAATAGAACAATTTGCTAGATCTCATCATGTGATAGAAACTCTGGGTTATGTTAGTGCACGAGATAGATCTGTGCTAATTGCACGCAACTCTTGAAAATCATTATATACTCTTAACGATTCTCATGCTTAGTATTACTATTATAATGTGTTTAATGTTCAACAAATAAACATTTATTGCTTTACTGTTGTTAAAAGAATGGTTAGTGGTTTTAATGAGTAAGTTTGAGTTAAGGAGTGATGGTGGTAAGGAATAAAGTTAATAATAAGTGGTGATAGAATAAGTGGGGGTTAACCCTGCCCCATATCAATACATGATACCATGACCTAAGATAGCTAATAATGTTAACCATGCCACATTTCAATAAATGATTCCATGACCTAAGATAGCTAATAATGATTACCCTGTCACAAGAAGTACAAAACTTAGCTCTTGATCGATTATCAAAAATAAATAATTGATAGTAACAAAAACATCAACAGAACCACAGTGTGTCCTCTATTTCATCCCCCCCCCCTTTCCCCTAATTTGCTCAACTATTTTGGCTGTTTGATTTCAAATTCAAATTTTGTCGCCCTTTGCCGCCCCTAAAATGTTGCCGCCCCTAAAATGTTGCCGCCCATAAAATGTTGCCACCCTAGGCGCCGCCTAATCTTGCCTAAAGGCATAAACGGCCCTACCTCCTAGACAAGAGAGCAAAGAGTAACAGCAAGATGAAGGAAACATATTGATCTACTCGATACAGATACTAGTATGACATACGAAGAGTCAAAACGGCTTATTAAAGCCAGATACATGACCAAATGGGAAACTGAACATACTGGCTACACCAAAAACGATGCCTATTACCAGTTGAACAGAAGAGAGCAGGTCGTTGTCTTCAGACTTCGCACTGGCCGCAATAGACTGAGGTACCACCTATTCAACAAATTGAAGATAGGTGGTACCGACGAATGCCGGTGTGGTACCGGGAAAATGACCGCTGAGCATCTGCTGCAGAACTGCCGGACATACGAGGATCAGAGAGAGCAGATGTGGCAATCACCAGTGGCAACACTAGACAAGATCTATGGCAGTGTCGACAGCCTCAGGATGACCGCCGCTTTTTTCGAACAAATAATGGTTACTGTCTGACTGCGTACGATGAAGAAGAAGAAGAAGAAGATCTACTCGATATTTCGCCCAGGTCGCGTTCATGGGCACAAACTGGTTTACAGTAGTCTGGCCAACGAGGTGGGTATTGACACTGTGATCCATAATAATGAGCTTACTGAGGAGCCTCGCATTACACTAAAGATAGGAGGCCCATGTCAACCTTCTGAAGTATGCTTTTAGATATAAGAAGAACCATTGTAACACGTCACGATTTGAAATGAACTCAATACGAGTAGCTTGCAACAACAACTGAAACTTTATACAGGTTCATAAGATAATCAACCGAAAGGATAAATTAGACTATAATACGTTTTTTTCCGAAACATAACCCCCTACAAGAACAAGAGGGCATAACCAGTTACAAATTAACTAAAGAAAGATCCAGATTAGATATTATGAAATATTTTTTTTTAAGTCAGAGAGTGGTGAATGCTTGGAATGCATTGCCACAGGATGTAGTGGAGGCAGGGGCAGTAATGAATTTAAGAATAGATTGGATGCGCATAGCTTTTAGAGCAATGCCATGTAAATTAAAATGGATGTATAGAGACCGCAGAGTCTTCTAAACCAGAATAGAGACGTTAATTTAACACAGGATTGAACAAACATTCATTTCATTCCTAAGTGAAGCTTTGAACCCGTGTCCCTTGACAAAACTACTACAATGTTAACTGCTCGACCACTAGTTCCTCCGGGGCACTTGAACTCAGGTTGGAAAATAAAAACACGGATAAAGCAACATCAAATGTTACTGTAACAATTTTTTAATCAGAATTGTATAGGCTGCATGAGCGTAAATAAACGCCGAAACATAAAAAAAAGGCGCGCCCGATTGGCAAAGGGTAGGAGTGGGTACACCAGGTAAAGTATTGTTCTCATAAAAACCACCGTGAACACCAAATACAATTAAGTATTTAACCGATAATACCGAAAAGTCAGCATCTGCTATGATGTCGCCTTTACTTCTTACGCATGAGGAGTTGAGTAGTTGCAGCGCTTGCATCTTAAGTGCAAAGAACCGGGTTCATTCCCATCTACAAAGTTCCAGTTTACCTAGCTGTAAATATAATTCCTATCTTATTATTAGGGAAGACAAGGCAGCGAGAAGAAACTGGTTCCCCGCCTAAAATAACGCGAAAATCTAATAAAATAGAACTTTATACCCCTTCATCTAACAAGACGATTGTCCCTGGTGAGGGATGCAGTAATCCATGTAGACAAGGCAAAAGAGATATGGGCAGATCACATGTTGCGACGAAACGATAAAGCACAGCGACAGGTCTCGTACCTCCGAGGCAAGAAGAGACCGTAGAGAAGACATCCAATGCGTTGGTCAGACTCCATTGCTGCTCGCTGCAACATCTGAGATGTTTCTAGATGATGGCTTACCACGCACTGGACTTCCGTGGCCCAAGACAGGTTCGGCTGGAGACGAAGTTTGGACCAACAGCTACGCTGAGGAACGGGTCGTCAAGATCAAGATACCATACCACTTCATCCCATCAGTGTCGTCTGTTGTGGAACCGTCTTTCCTTTACCCGTTCTGTCTAGTATTTCAAGTTTATGTTTGCACTGCAGTGAACTCATTTCAAATATCTTGAAGCGGTAATCGACCATAAGAGAAGCATAACAGAAGAGTTGGGGGCACGAAAGGCAGCAACTGTTAGACTTTTCGATGCAGTAAAGATAGAATTCTTCAATAAAAGAGAAATAAGTAAAAGCAATGATGTATCTGCCTTTGTACCAGTCCTGACATACGCAGGCGAGTCATTTAAAATGACGACGATTACAGAAAAAGACCCAACTAAAATTGTCAAAGACATTCTTATGAAAGATGGTCCAGGTGACAAGAAGGGACAAGACCAGTAGCCAGACAATACCTCAAGATCTCGAAGTACAGTCCCTGCCGGCTCAAGTGGAGCAGTCTCAACTGTGACGGTTTGGTTATGTTTGTAGAGTGAGAGAGGGTCGGCACCACGACAGTCATGTGAGGCCAAGGCCAAGGATCCGCCCCCCCCCCCCCTAAGGGCGATGAGAAGACAACATTCTGCAGTTCATGTGAGACCGATGACTAGATTGGAACCAAGGAGGTAGCTGACACACGCTCTTAGAGTCAGTTATAAGATTCAGTTTTGCATGCAAAATGAAACAGCGACTTTAATATTCAAATTCAAGAAAAAGTGAAGGTTGACATGCTTTTCTAAAACTCTTATTATATAATCGTTTTAGTTTTTTCCTTATCCACGTCCCGCCACAAGTGTTTTTTATTATCGCGTACGCATGTGAGTGGGTTAAAGGAAGTAGCGAAAACCAATGTTCTGTATAGCTATAAATTAATAGTAATAATAATAGTTGCCATCGCATGCGAAAATGTCGACAGATTCAGACTATTGCTGCGAAATGTGTTCTCTGATGACTGTAAAGACCAATCCTCCAACGACACACACTACCACTTTCAGGGCACACATGCGGGAAGACGGCTGTGGAATTCGTACCGGCCCATGGCCATCTTTACTCCATCTTTACAGTAGATTAAGATGGCCATGACCGGCTTGTCGGCCCTGGCAAAATCCAACAGGGTGCTTACGTTCCAGGATCCGAAGATAAAGCCCTTGATTAAGGCAGATTTTGCCTGATGCTGACACTATTGTTTAACTTTAATTGATTAAAGCAGAAAAGGTTTACGCGACAGTCACACTCTTTCGTCCCCTGCTACCTTAATCCAGTGGCACGACGTAGTCAAGACGACTGAAGGTGGCACGGATGCAGATTTTTCCTCAGGGTCTACTCTCGACGCCTTTCCCGTAAACAGGGAATCCACAAGGCATTATGCATAATACCACCGATATGGTCACCCCGAAACGTCATCGGTCTATCTGTTTAATCCTTTTTTTTTCTTTCTGAAATCTTTTGCTATGAGAATCTTGTGAATTACAGAGCCTACATTACAAAAAAATCGTATTAAAAAAAATTAATTTTTGTTCACGTGTTTGCCTCATTAGTTTATACTGGCTGAGGCGCACCTATTCCACCCTATACCATAGTCAATTTGGGAAATATTAAAACGCATAAACCAGTGCTTGGATGTTTTTGTGCGTCTGTATGTACCTATGCTAGGTTTGTGCGCTCTCAGAAGCCAGCTCAACCAAATGCAATGGAAGGGTCTCACCCTGAGGGCGCGTGTAAAAGTTGTGCAAGAGTGCGACTGTAGGACAGAGTCAAATGAAACAAGAGTGTGACTGTAGGACAGAGTCAAATGAAACACGAATGTGACTGTAGGACAGAGTGAAATGAAACGAAAGTGTGACTGTAGGACAGAGTCAAATGAAACAAGAGTGAGGTGAGAAGAGAGGAATAGAAAGCCTCCTCATGTAAGTATGTAGAACAAAAATATTCTTCGATCGATGTCACTGTTTTATATCACATATAATATCGGGCTGTAGATAGTTCCCAGAATTTCCCATTTGCTAGTTTATTCTGTCAATCTACTGAATGTGAATAAATTGCACACTACCCTGTTCTGGTGTATTTACTTGCCATTCTATGGCTCTCATTTCTTTGTGCAGTCGCGATTTTGTATTTCGGCCCGTTTCCCATCTCCAATATGCAGACTATGTAACATGCATGCACAAATGTAAACCATGGCGCTGGCAAAGCAAATACAGGCTCAGAAATCTTATATTCGTTTCGCATGAACTGTTTTCATAAGAAAAGTGTACCTGAAATACCGAATTCGTAAACTTCTTTGTACATCTAGCTTGAGAAATATTCAGAGCCCATAATAGAATTTCTCCGTCTGTTGGACGGAGTAGTCTACCTGGCGATTTCAGCTACCTATTTCTCACGTATGTAATATTTTTGTTGATATCAGATTGTTTTACCCCTTACCTGTCATACACCTTAATTGCTACAGCGGAACATGAATTGGTTTTTTGTTTTTCATGTACTTTTCATTTATTTAAGTAAACTGTATTGCTTTTTTAATGTTTTTTACCGTTATTTTACTTGCGCAATTGCGCAGAGTTGACAAGACAGTCGGAGTGCTATCCTTGCATTCAATAACTGATTGACTACGTAATCTATTTGCGCCATGCTCCAGTCTGATTCTTCGATCGATTTGTCTATTCGTTCCAAATGAAGCATAGGGTCACCTCTGCTGCTAACAGATAGTCTTTGTCCTGTCATTTGTACTGCCGGCTTCAATAGCAATGATGAAAAATGATGAGGTTTCTAGCTTCGTGGTCGATCTGTAGTTGATAATTAATACTTACAAATCGTAAGAAATTGTTTATCTGGTACTTGTCAATGACTGACAAGGCGATCGTCAACCATCACACACGATGGCGTCTTCAAGAGAAGCAATGAGTTCGCCTCACTTCATTCGCTCTGCGACCATTCGTCGTACTGTGCCCCAGCTCTGGTTCATTATTTCTCTTACGATGTCTACAGTTCTTTGCTATCGTCTTATGCCGACCTCTCTTTAGCCTTCCCATAGGGGGTCCATAGCGTGGCGGTTCTGGTGATAGTGTCAGATTCTCTAGTTGCCTATTCATCCAGTCTCCACTTGTTATTCTGGGTTGTTTATGACAACATAATTACAGAATGGGCAAGAACAATATTTGAATGATAGATAAAAAACGGGACATGGGATGATATTAAAACATACATGAACCATGAATGAGCAAGTCCAGGTAGCAGTGAATAAAGCAAATGCAATGTTAGGTATGATAAAAAGAAATATTAAACATAGGAGTAAGGAGGTGATTGCCAAACAGTATAAAGCATTAGTTATACCTAGATTGGAGTACTGTGTACAGGTGTGGAGTCCTTATCGTAGAGGAGATATAAACATGATGGAAAGGATACAAAGAAGAGCGACAAAACTGATAGTAGGATTCCAGAATTACAGTTATGAGGAAAGACTCAGAAAAACTTGCCTTCAGTGTCTAGAAAAGAGAAGAATTCGAGGTGACAATACAGGTTTATAAGATAATCACAGGAACGGTTAAATTAGAATATAACAAGTTTTTTCAAAATACAACCACCAACAAGAACAAGAGTGCACAGATATAAATTAACTAAAGAAAGGTCCAGATTGGATATTAAGAAATATTTTTTCAGTCATGAGAGTGGTGAATGCTTAGAATGCATTACCCAGGAGGTGTTGGAGGCAGAGACAGTTAATACATTTAAGAATAGATTGGATATGCATAGCTTTTAAAGCAGGGTAATGCAAATGTGACTGGTTGTCTACAGACTCTGATGAGTCTTCTAAACCAGTACAAAAACGCTAAGTTAAGTAAATTATTTATCGGTACTCGAGTAACATACATAACGAACAACAGAAAAGAATAAAGTAATGCGCAGTCAGGAATTCGAGATGACGAAAGTCCTTTGCTACAAGAGAGTTGTTGTTTTATGCCAATAATGAGTAGATGTACTTTTTTGTGCGCCCTGAAAAGAACGTTAAGTGGCTGGTTGTACGGGCTTTCCTCACATCCTGAGCGTGCTGATGAAGTTGGACTGGGGTGCTCCAGGCAGTTGTGCTATACTTGGCTTCATCTGTGTGGAGCACACTTCTACAGGGATCACATAGATCCTCATCTCGTCAGTCAGGTTGCCTTGAAAACAGCCTGTTTCCAGGGAACGCTACATGGAAGAGAGATCGTGGTCTTGGTCAGCGTATTGTGCCTCACCCTGACGCGACATCCTGGTTAGTATGTTGTGCCTGACCCTGACGCGACGTCCTGGCCAGTAATGTTGTGCCTGACCCTGACGCGACGTCCTGGCCAGTATGTTCTGCCTGACCCTGACGCGACGTCCTGGTCAGTATTTTGTGCCTGACCCTGGCGCGACATCCTGACCAGTATGTTGTGCCTGAACCTGACGCGACATCCTGACCAGCATATTGTGCCTGACCCTGACGCGACGTCCTGGTTAGTATGTTGTGCCTGACACTGACGCGACGTCCTGGCCAGTAATGTTGTGCCTGACCCTGACGCGACGTCCTGGCCAGCATGTTGTGCCTGACCCTGGCGCGACATCCTGAGCAGTATGTTGTGCCTGACCCTGACGGGATAGCCTGACCAGCATGTTGTGCCTGACCCTGACGCGACATCCTAACCAGCATGTTGTGCCTGAACCTGACGCAACGTGCTGTTTAGTATATTGTGCCTGACCCTGACGCGACGTCCTGGCCAGTATGTTGTGCCTGACCCTGGCGCGACGTCCTGGCCAGTATGTTGTGCCTGACCCTGACGCAACGTCCTGACCAGCATATTGTGCCTGACAGGTGACAGGACAAGCGTCTCAGTTCCCCTTGCTACAATCGAGAGATGAGTTAATGTCCTAGGCCAGCGAGACAGACTAAAACATATGTCACAACTGGGGTAGTCTTACGTCATTTAACACCTGCGACTATGGAATCGCTTCTAAGCCACACAGGAAAACTGTACGCGTAAATGTTTGGAGCAGGGAATTTGGTCTGTCCTAGAACCACAACTGAGTGTGGCTCAGTTTGGTTTCCGACGAGGTAGAAGCTGCACAGACGCTCTATTCACCATGAGATAACTAAGCGAAACAAACATCGAATACAATCGGAAACTCAGCGTAGCTTTCATAGATTAAAAAAAAGACTTTCGATAGAGTAGACAGAAATAAACTATGGGCCATCCTAGACGACTACGGAGTACAGGGACAGCTATTATAGAATATTAGAGCACAGTACCAGGGGTGTCAACGTATAGTAAGAACAACAGATGGTCTGACCGAAATAAGGGAGATAACAACAGGGGTGAGACAAGAGTGTGTGTTGTCCCCACTGCTCGTCAACACAAATATGGACAGAATAACGCTGGAGGCCAAATTGGAGCATCTGTCAAGAAATGCCCAGGAAGAAAGGACAGAGGCTGATCAGTTAAATGAACTCATTTTTTTCAGATGATCAATGTCTACTTTACGAGAGTGAAGATGGTCTGCAGCAACATCTGACTGCGCTCAACTCTGTTTGTGCAGATACAGTTTGAGAATTAACACATCCAACACAGAAACTAAGCAGATAAGCAGATCGCCTGAAAACATGAACATTATGGTGAACAGGACCAAGATCAAACAAGTGCAGGAGTTTCAGTACTTTGACAGTGTTTTCACCCAGGATGGAGTTTTAGATAGAGAGATTGAGATCAGATGCAAAAAAGCCAATTCGATTGCATACCAGCTGTCACCATTTTTGAAACACCCTGATATAAACATGTCCACAAAAAGAATGCTAATCAACAGTATATTCATGCCAACTCTCTGTTACCAGCGACAAACGTGGACTTTAACAAAAACTCTAGAGAGAAAGATCACGACATGTGAGATGAGATGCCTCCACAAAACAATCAACGTAACTAGGAGAGAGAGAATGAGCAATGAAGATGTGAGAAGAATAGTTGAAGCAAGACCCTGCTCTGAATATATTGATGAGAGAATCAATTGGCTCGGCCACCTAATGGCAATGCAACCTGACCAACTACCCATGTGAGCCTATAACGCAAGACGTTCTGGTTTTCGCAAACGTGGCCGATCAAAAACTAGATGGATAGAAAATGTTGCGGATATTATCAATCGTCATGCGATGACGACTACTTCAGCGACACATATGGCCCTGGACAGAAAACTAAAGCTCCCCCCGTCGCCTAACGGCACAAGTGGATACGACAAGACAAGACTATGGGATATAGTGCGAGTTCGATCCAGACAAGATTATTGACTCAATGACTTTCTAACCTTGGGAGAGGAGGATTAAAGCCTGGTCATGCAAAACAAACTGATCGAGCATGTTAGTCTGGGTCAGGTAAAATGTACTGGCCAAGACCATCAACTCACATTCACGTAGATCTTCCTGAAAACTGGCTATTTTCATGGCAGCATGGCTAACGAGGTGGGGGAATGACGTGATCCCCGTAGTAGTGATATACACGCAGATAATGCCCAGCAAAGCACAACCGTCAGGAAGACCCCGGTCCACCTTCATCAGCACGTTCGGAATGTGAGCAAAGCTACTGCAAACTGCCACTTAACGCCCTTTTCAGGGTGCACACAAGAATACTCTTACCCACTATGTGTATTCAACAACATCATATTTACAACCTTCCTATCATCAAGAATAGACCATATATATGAGTCAAATAATTGTGTTGCAGTTAGACAAACAATCAACATTGGTAGTCTAAAAACAACAGACAAATACGTGTCTGATGATCTTTGTCACGGGCAAACATGCTTTGCTTTGTTTTTGGTTTCGTGCCAGACAATTTAATGATTCTTCCTCACACAAGATGCGCCAAAAAATGGAACTTTTTATAAGTTTTTATTTAACTTGTCCGTTCTCCTGGGCTTCTATCTCTACCACGCGGGAAGATCATTTTATCAATACCATTTTTACAAGAGGCGAAACTGAAAATGGGTGTGCTTTATTTGTCACCATAGTTCTCGTGCTTGGCAACACACTATGTCCACCTGTCAGATAGCTTGTGGCTGCCCTTTAGAAAAAAAGTCTTTTGGTGTGACTTTTAACCAATTTTGCACATCCTTCATTATCTCGCTTTCAGCTGCATTGGGACAGATCTGCTGCACACTTTCATGTAACCGAGTGGATAATTGTGTGGGCAGCGCTGAGACTCGTGCTGACATCTACGGCTATTTCATCAATAGTGACTCGTTTGTTTCCACGCCTAGAGGAATCGCAGGTTTCAGACACTTAGTCATTGGCTGACTAAAAAGCTCTCTCTTGATTCGTTGGGTCTAATAGGGAACGGGTGCTGATATTAGACCCTCGGAGGACAGGTCAGTTTTACCCTACTAATGACAGGGCGTTGCTACGGTAATCCTGCTTAATTCGAGAGGAATCGCAGGTCTCAGACATTTGGTCCACCTGCTTGGCTGATAAGCCAATGGTGCGAGGCTACCATCTGAGGGATTACGGCCGAACGCCTCTAAGCCGGAATCCGCCCTAAATCTCAGCACCACTGCGATGGGAGGCTACGATATGGTTGGGACCTGGGGCTTGCGTCTTAGCCTGACCCGATCGAGCCGCAGAAAGAGGTCTCTGCCGTCCGCCGATCAAAGCGGGCGGGAAGCTTCTCGATATTCACCCCATACGGCGTTGAGGTGTGAAACCACTAGTAGAAGACTTAGTTCTCGGTCGGGGTGTCGTAAGCAGTAGAGCAGCCACCTCACTGCGAACTGTTGAGACTCAGCCCTTGATCATGAGATATGTCCGCACACCAGGTGAACAACATCTCTGTGCTATGACCAGGCTTGTCCCCTGGTTAAATGCACTCCTGTCTCGCTCTTTAACTCTGTCTGCTATCAGTCATCCCAATGGACGCAGAAGAGATGCAGGCCAGCGGACATTGCACCTCTGCCCTGTTGTGACAACCTCCCAGGTGGCGGGGAATGCTACGCGTACCATCACTGCAGATGAGCCGAGAAAATAAAAGGAGCAAGGAGATACCTCACTCACATGCATATGCTACGTTTCTGGCAGGATGTGACGATCCTGGGACACAGACACACTGGACTGCCTCTCTTCCGAGATACTTGAAAAACTAGTACATACAGTCCATTATATCATATCATTGCCACACCCTATAGACACGAGTGGTGAAGACTCGATAGTCCTGCAAGACAACTTCCCTAAGAGAGACAACTCTGACCAAAAACAGCTGCTGCCTTGCAGATAGGCTGGGGACAGCCAAAGGCTAAGGAGGGCATCCCTACAGAAACGCCTGTTGAAATCGATTGTACTGGGCCACAGGCTTAACAACGTAACACAGAGCAACGTATATCGCTGTATCCAGCGTACGAAGAAGAAGAAAAAGAAGTTTGTTTCCACGGACTAGTTGGTTGATCTGCTGTTTCACTGTGTCACTTGTCACGCTTGCTGGTCCCCCACGTCGCGATTCATCAATAACGTTTTCTCTTACGTTTTGAAATCTTTCTACCCATTCACACAATCTCAGCTGACTGAAACAACTGTCTCCATACTAAACCTTCATTCTTCTATAGATTTCAGATGGTTTTACACCCTCTGATCACAAAACACGAATAACGTTTCGTTTTTCTTCCACGAAGCGAATGTTGACAGCAGGGCGGCCATATTGAACACTATATTGCGCATGCACATACTGTTCAATCGTCGTAATCTCTACATGGAGTATTGTTAAAGATCCATTTTGTGTCCTGAAATAAGATTTTACGCTACACAAACCATTCAATGCACTTAAAAATAACATTACTGTTACTTAATGACTGTCCGTAGTATTTAATCCAATTTCCTACAACATAGAGAGCTAACATTTTTCACACAGCCTCTACTAGTGCGACCTGCCAATCTATGCAATTTTAACAGATGTAGAACAGGTCATTTAAAAGCGTGTACCGGTACTAAAAAACATATTTTTTATATTATTTCATTGTAATTTAAAAAAAATTAAAGGGCACGCTCAGCTTATTAAAATAATTCTTTTATATTTTATGCATTTAGAAAAAAAATGTATGCCTTTTACAGCACATAACGATTTGTATGCTGAGTTAATCGAGCTTGCCTGGCGCAAACATCTCCCTTAAGATGTTCTGTATGGTGTTCACGATTTGAAGGAAATAGAACGGTTACAGAACTGAACAAGATTAAAGGCCATATTCAGATATAGTTCGCAAGTAAAGATAGGCCGGTTTATTCAGACTCATCCACCTATAAAATTCCTTGTCCCTTTAACCACAATCTTGAGTTTTCTGGATGTGAATCTTCTTGTGCAGTTTCCACTTTCAATAATTCAAAAACATATATGAGTTTCATTCTTCCAT